>JASANH010001470.1:0-267394 GCA_030248295.1 Mesodorylaimus sp. YZB2_4 | reverse complement strand
GGCTTCCGTAATTTTTGTCTGACAGAGAAGCTTTCAGAGAACTTTTTTGAGACACAACCGCTCTACACTCTTCTTCCAGGCGAAATGGGACGAAAGACGAAAATGTGGCGTAAATAGCCATTCGCTACTCTCGTCTGTTGGACCATTCCAAATGCTGGTAGGTTCTGATGCGCAGGTATGAGTTGTCTGCTAGATACCGGGAAGCACCGATCTAAACAGAATCCACGGGACAACAGTAAGTTTTGTATCTGGATTCATTCTTTCGCTCACCGCGCGAACAGCTATTCGCCCCGCAAGCATGAAGCAAGTTTATGTCACTAACAAACTAAGCGATACAGTTTACGGAATTGTGGAAGATGATCCCTTCTTAGAGAACCCGATAATGTACGTTGTATTTGGATCTGATCGCGCGGCATTGATCGACACTGGATGCGCAACTGGTGATTTGTTAGAATATTTACGCAACGATTTTCTCGAAAATTGTACTGATCAACAAGCCAAATTAATAAGAAACGGGTTGGTTGTGATTAATACTCACAATCACTACGATCACGTCGCCTCGAATTGGAGATTCAGTGATCCCAAGTCCGGATTAACCCATGGTGTTTTGGATTTGTGTGCTTCATCTGCCGATCGTGCCTATACGACTGAACATTTCAGTACTTTAAGCTGGTATTCGGGATGTCGAGTAAGACCATACGCTGTGACCAAATGGTTAGATGACGGAGAAAAATTACAATTATCCAACAAAGAGAATGATGGGTCGTGGCTGGAAGTGATCCATTCGCCTGGCCATACGCCCGATTCCATATGTTTATTTTATCCCAAAGATTGTCGATTATTTGTTGGCGATGTGATTTACAGGTGAGGCAAATGTGGCAAGGGGACTGCGGTCGTGGAGTCCTGCAGAAGATGCTCGATGAAGGGTGCGAGCCAGACACGATGGGAGTGATGGGTCTTTGACATGGGTTATGGGGCCACCAAACACCAGCACCAACAAACCCCTGGCATTCTCACCTCATGGGAATACTTTTGACTGGGAACATATCAATGTCTGACAAGGAAACATCGCCAGCCGTGAAGTCGAACTTTGAGAAACCAAAAATTGTGATATGTTCCCAGGTGGAAAAAAGTTCTGTGCAAAATATTAGAGGCGTCCGGGCAATTGGTCAGCAGTGGCCAGCGCTTAGAGTACGTACAGTGAAATTTTTCAATTCTGCTGGATTTTTCAGGAAAAAACCCCAAGCCTGAGTGTTGGAAGCTTGAACTTGAAACTCGGAACCCAAAACCGAGTTTGGAAAGAACTCCGGTTGTTTTCCTCAACGCTCGGCTTCCTTACAGTATCTCACAAAACTCCATGAGTTTGGAGGCTGACCACTGCTGGTCAGTTAGCCAGACGCGTCTAATATTTTGCACAGAGCTCTCTTTTGCACCAAGGAACATATTACAATTTCTCATTGTCTGAAGTTCGACTTGACGGTTGGCGATGTTCCCTTGTGAGCAAGTCGTAGACGTGCATGTGGCTGGATGTTTCGCCCAAAAGGAACTGCTTCTAACTTGCAGTGGCACCTGCTCAGTACGTACATAGTCGCCTCGCCTAACTCATAGCGTTCGTTCGGGATCATTTTTCGGAATTAAGATTGGGACCGGGATTTTTAAGTATAGTTTCTTCATCCGCTAAACAAAAGAGTACTTATACAAGACACCCTGAGTAGCCAGGGAATAGAAAGCCAAGAATTCCCTTTCCTAGGATAATTTTTAGCGCAGTATTTAACATTGCATTGCAAAATCCGGCAAACAAAAAGGCGTCTTATCCGTTACAAATTAGCAAACAAATCCCTGCCTTCATCTCTTATCAATTTAATCTTCCTCTTCAGCCAAAGTTCCTATATTCCCCTTCTGAAACATTTTGATCGCCATGACCATCTGAGTCAGTGTCAATCAGAATGTCGTCAGCTTCCGCAGCAGATGATTGCCTACCATCAAGGGACTGGACATGCAATGGCACATGCGGGCTGTTACTATATCCAACTGCGCGCAGATTGTATTTCCGGAAAAGCGGGTCTTGTGCATTTGGTTGAAGCAGTTTCATTCGATCATGCTTTTTTCGCCCCTACAGCTACTGTAATTTCACATCCACCACTTACGTTCCCTGTTGCAATAAAAACGTGTCATCTCCACAACATTGAGTCCCGAGTCCTGACCATTTTTTATTGGGATCCTGAACGAACGCTACTAACTCATGATGCCAGCCAAGGTTCCATTCTCAAAAACAGATACGAGAGCGAATCCGTAGCATGTGAGGCATAGGGGTTCTGTAACGAAGCCTGGAAGGCGTAAGAGAGAATGTCGGCGAGTCAGAAACTCTGACTGGGGCCCGATCAGTCAAGCTGGCAAGCCCTCGGTAAGCAACCCGAGGGCTTACCTATCCCAGCCAATTGAGATTACTGATGCTCTCCCATTCCCATGGCCCACCAAACACGAGCTTACATTCCCAAGCTGTAGCTAACCAACATCAACCAGTATCTGGGGTCCTCGACTGGAGTACTGTTCCAGGGACAGGGTAAAGCTATACAGTATATAAGCATCAAAAACAACTGTCCCATGTACGAGGGAGTTTCGGTCTGCTGACCGCCTGGCTGGGAGAGGTTCTAGTCCAGGGGTCAAAACATGGCTTATTTTTCCAAGAACGTGCTGGTAGCTTGATACGAAATGGCCGAGGGGGGGGGGGTGGAATATGACTGTCCAATACCCTGTTTTGGATCCATCAGGGAAGTGAACTTGACTTTATTCCCAGGTGGGCATTCGTTATGGCCGTCGGTGTGAAAGCCTGCCCATCCGAGTTCGAGCGATCCACATCTCAACTTCATGACTTTATTCAAGCCAAGGAAAGGGAACTAGGGAGGCCCGTAACACTCTCGTGCGGTCACAATGACGACACTCTAGAAAGCACCTACATGGAGCGCCTGGCCACTTTATTCCGTCGTATTAACAGTGGCGCCTTGTCGTCGCAGTCGTCATGCTGCAGTTTGTATTCGGAATACAGCGATGGAGATGGGAGCATATCAGTGGCCATAAGAAAGTTACGTAAATTGGATCCGATCATAAAACCCGTTTTGAAGCTGTGTTGCAGACGATGAGTGAAAGTGAGGCGGAGGATGTGACGATGGGCAAAATGTGCTTTGGTTCTTGCTTCGGCCTGACATGACTGATTATGCGTGGACTACTTGTAGCTGTAGCTGTACCTGGTTAGAGCACTGATGACTTCAATCTTTTTCCATGATCATACCCGATTGCTGTAGATAATACTGACGCTGATACACTTTGGTGATTTTGTGTTCTGTTTGATGAGTAATATACTGATTATTTCTGATAACGTGTGTGTACTTGATGCTTATCATTGGGAAGCCACACATCTGTTCATCTGGTTGGTGGCAGTCTCAAGATCCGTTATTATCAGTGCGTGTACTCGAGGCTAGTTTGACGCATCAGGTGTGTACACTGCAGATGCAGCAGGGCCGGCCTTGAGGGAGTGGCCGGTGGGAGTTTTTGCCCTGTGGAGGCTTCTCTGGAAATCGACTCTGTACTGAGCTGGCAGCCGAGTCTGCTTGTGAGTTCGTTAGCTGATTGGAGCTTGTGTCTTATTCAGCCTGCCCATGCACTGATCATATTTGCCGTTGACGTACGCGGCTACTGTGCTTATTGAACGACTCTTATCGTTAGAGAAAAGGAGACAGTGCTTACAGTATGGCCTTGGCTTGTTGGACCTTCGAAAAAGCTCTCGATAGGGTGCCGCGAGAGCTGATCTTGTGCGCCCTCATGTCGCATAGTGTACCTGAGACCTACGATTAGTAGAACTGCTGTAAAAGGCGCAACAGGCTCATAATGTGCGGCTGGAGTGTCTGCGGAACAGTATCAAGGTGGGCGCCAACCAAGGCGGCGCTTTCCCCTTCTGCTTTTTCGTACAATGCATGGGCACTGCCACGGCCGATGTACTGCACAGTATGTACGGCCAAAGCACCCAGCCAGCGCCCCTGCTTTTCGCCGCTGATGTCCATACCATCTCAGTGGTGAAAACTTATCTTATCGTTTTTTGCGCAGCACGCTACGAAAGAGGAGGAATCAAGCATGAAACTGAATCTAACGGAGTCCAGCGACGGCTGGTTGACAGTGGATCGGATTGTAATCAGCAAGACAACACAATTCACATACTTGACGGTGGCCGGCACAGACATCTTGGTGGATGTAAGACTGAGAACCTGCTGAGTATGACAGAAGTATTGCCCAATGGCCGGTTATACTTTGCGGCAGCAGAATGCCAACATACCTCATGTCAGATGTTGTCGCGACGGAGCGCGATGGATTCAAGGCTCACATTACAGCCCAGGAGAAGCATGGTTGATATGTGACTTTACGATGTGATTCTTTTCCTTTTTATGCCTAGTTCGCTTTCCTGTGGCTCATTCTTCGTTTCTGTCGCTGACCAGAGTGGTCCCTTCATATCTTTGTCCGTAAAGACAGTGTAATAAAGTCTGTGCTATACTCAGTCTCTCGTCGTCGGCCGACCAGAGCAGTCGGTTCGCTCATTCTCTCTGCAACTCTGCGCTTCCAACGCTTCTCTCGCTAAAGATATGTATGAAACTGTGGTTGCTCTTGACGAATCAGCCTGGTAGCAAGAGCAGGCGCTGTGCAACATAGGAGTTAGAATGCTACGATAGACACTCGGCTTGACAATATGGACCACATGATAAACAGTGATTGCACCCATAAAGGACAACTCGCTGATGAAGGTGGTTGCGAGGCGGTATTTGCATGGCATGCGCTGATGAAACCCGGATTCAGTACTTGTGTACACCGATGGAACGAAATCCCAGCTTTTGTGATGCAATCGCAAGCTTTATGGGGGGATGGCTTGCAGAACTATCAAACTTTTATTTCAGATTTGATTTCAGTGTACAGTGTAAGGGTTCTTTCACCCTAAAAATCGTGCTATAAGCAGAATACATAAGATACCCAGGGGAGGAGGCAGTCAAACACGCATAGGGCTTTGCAAGTTTTTAGCCCAGGAAGCCCGCGGGTCCGAGGCCCGCTCAATGTCCAAATATAGTTCTTGTTGTTGGGTTTGTGTGTTGCCCATTATTTGACAAATGGGTTGTCGTAATGCATGCTTACCTTGTAGGTTTCGTGATAAGGTAATAACCCTATGATCACATCTCACACAAGGTAAGGACTGCGTGGATGTACTCATCTACTCGAGTGACTTTGGCGCCCTAGCTTTTGTTGCTCAATAGGGTCTGATCATATCCATGTTTATCAGGCGGCCGCGGTGGGGCAGCGGTTAGGCATTCGTCTCTCCGTATTGCTTGGGAGCGAGTGGCTGGGGTCGTCCCGCGCTCGATCCCTGAAGGTCGGTGCGAACCATCCTGTAACGGTGCGAGCCGTAAACCCTCGCTGACCTCGCACGCCGGGCCGTGGGTGACTCAGACGTTACCCTAGAGGTGCTCCGAGTGGACAGACGGAAGAAACTGTAAGCGAATCGGCATTCTCGGCTGTCGAACAATGGCAGGGTTCACAGCCCACTTGCCATCATTCGAGGAAGTCAGAGCCTAGGCCAGGATGCCCTCGCGTGGAGACGCTCCTGGTGGAGACAGAGGATGGACTCTGCCGTGAGAGCTGGTCACCTCACGGCCTAGCTTATCATAACATGACCGCTGGCCGGCTAGAGGCAAAACGGGCTGGCAGTCCCGTGGTGGGACTGGGGCGACGCGGGCCTAACACACAAAGGGTCGCATCAGGTACTCTTGCGTGTCTTCAGCGTTAAAAAACGGCGGCCACGTGGAACAGAAAAATAATTTTCAACCACGCGTCGCATACAGACAATGACTCGAGTGGGATTTGAACCCGGGTCTCTAGACCATACTCCAGCGTGCTAACTATCTTTACCATCAATAACGCGACGTCGTACAGAGAGTGCGAGCGAAGTGTGCTGTGGATAAGTCATCTTCAAAACTATCTGATCAAATGATAACGCCTTGCACCCTTTTTCTGAAAATGCCTACGTGCATCGGGCAGGTTATCATTGCACAGCTTTATGAAAATCGGGCTCTTTTTCAGCTAACGCTCGAGTGAGTGAGCGGAAGATCAAAGCTGTGCTTGTGTCTTTCATCCCTCCTCCCTGCTCATTCACTGGTCATATTTTCCGTTGACTATTATTCACATTTTCGTTGACATTCGTGCAGATGCTCATGCAAATACGTCATTGGATGGGTGCATATCCTTTGCAGGCAATAAATAATCACGGCGAGGGCACTATATGATCAGTGCCATACTAGGCAAATCTGTTCTAGCGGCCCGCTGCCGTACATTGAATGCCGTGAATCTGACAGGTATTTTTAAGCCCGGACGCAGCAGACCAGAATTATGAAAGCTCATTCCTCGACCACTCTACTGGCCATACTAGCCTTGGTGATAGCGTGTCATCAAACTGAAGCTAAACGAACCAGCAGAACTAGGTCGCTGGGCACAGCTATTAGAGAAGTCAATGACATCAAGGAAGCCTTGATCAATTCAAGTGAGACCCACATTCCTCAGTGGGAGGTAAGTCACCCAGTCGCCTTCATGCATGCACCAAACTGATCCATCACTCTACAGGCCAGTTACAAGACCGATTTCGCCCTCGTCGATGACAGTGACTTCGCTTTCGGTGTCCTACCTGAACCACCGAAGGTACGCGCACTGCCGAGGCGGCCACCGACCAACAGGAAGCCCCCATTGAAACCTGGCAAGACTGTACCCGAGACTGGCAGGATCAGGATACCTAGATCCTACGACGCCCGTGAAGTGTACGGAAAGAAGTGTCCAAGTTTTAACCACGTCATGTTCCAAGGCTCGTGCGGCAATTGTTGGGTAAGCTAAAGAAAAGGGTTCGAGCCCGAGTCGGTCCGAATGTTTTTCTCTCTTGGCGCAGCTATCAACTGCGCAGGAAGCCGACATTTGCAGGTTTTCCACCCATAATCTGTAATTTTTTTTAAGGCGGTGTCTTCAATGGCTATGATCAATGACCGCGTATGCATGTACCAGAAAGAAGGCATTGACCAAAAATTCTATTCTTCTAAGCATTTGACTACTTGCCTCAAAAAGGGGTAAGCAGAGTCGGAGATTGTAATGGCATGCTGAAAAGCGGAACACGATGGCGACGCGCCTACGGTAGTTCTCTTCTGCTGAAGTCAGAGGACGCAATCAAAATACTCTCAAACAAAGGCCAGAAAAAGCGAGCATATTTTTCAGATGCGATGGCGGCTGGTTCGCTGACGCCTTGCAATTTTGGATCACAGACGGACTGGCAGTCGGTGGCGACTTCAGAATGAACCAGCCGGCTGGTTGCAAGCCATATCCACAAGATACGAGTACCATGAAAAATGCAACGTGTCAGGCAAAATGCGACGATGGCAGTGAGATTCTTGAAGCAGAAAAGTCTTTCGGTAAGAGTCAGTGCAGGCTTAGGATATCCTGAAACTGTATTTCTTTGACGCGGCCATATGGCCACCGACTCTGTTAACCTATTGAGATGGCCCCTGCAGACGCTTTACCCCAAGAGCTCTTTTGAAATATTGGTGATACCCTGCATTTGCGAAACCACCTCTGTGTTCAAATCGCTCTGTATCTGTGCAATATGAGCAAGACAATCCGCATGATCTTTAGAATGATGAGTATTTCAGGTGGTGCAAGATATGAAATCAAATCGAGAAACGTTGCAGAAATAATGGCTGAAATTTATCTGTACGGTCCAGTCATAGCCACCTTTGACGTTTATGATGATTTCGCCCATTATTATAAACGAGGTAACCCCCTTGCTTTGTGAAATGTCAGCACGGCCAACTTGTTGCTTACAGGTGTCTATAAACGTGTATCCACCAAGAAATTGGGCGGCCACGCGGCTAAGCTGTACGGTTGGGGTGTTGAGAATGGAGTGCCGTTTTGGTTCGCCAGCAATTCGTGGGGCAAGGACTGGGGCGACGGTGGATTTTTCAAGATTCAACGAGGAACCAATGAATGCAACATCGAAAGTAACATACATGCTGCCATACCGTCAGAGGGCTTGTACTAAAATGTGATGGAAGACGTGAGGACTGAACAAAGATTAGCCTTGAGAATATGATGAACGTGGTTGTTTAGCATTCGATTAATGTTCGCATCTGTTTGCCACATCCTCCGCCAGCTATATGTGGTATTATAAATGATAAGCAAAATTTGCGTGCTGGTTGCTTGAGTTCAAATTTTTCTGATAGCATGGCACAACATTTCTGAGCGCAAACCAATCAAGAAATCATGAGTCGAAAACAGTATGTCCAAAAATTTTTATAAGGAAAGGAAAATTATGAAGCACGGAAAAAGCGAGGCCAGCACTGTTCTACCATCATCAGCAGAGGAACACAATGTGATAAGTAAGGGATCATATGTGGTCAGTCGCTGGCTGTCCAGCCACAAAATGGCCGACTTACGATCAGTGATACATGAAAGTAGTCGAGCGATTACGAAGGCATTGTAGTGTACGAATGTGCATAAGCAAGAGCGAACTTCAGAGAGGTGTCTTTAGAGGCCCATAAGTGCCTATAAGTAGATAAATCAGGCCGCGTGCAGCAAAGACTATGGGCTCATTGGTCGATAAAAGGAAGTTGCACATTCTGACAGTAGGCGGTCAAGTTGAGATGAAGAAGTGTGTCTTGCCAGATCACTGGTGTCGATATCACTCCTTGGGATCCTAGGAGTTTAGCATGCTTGTAGGATGCGGCGTGTAGGCAAATGGAGGCGAAAATTGGACCATCACTGCAATGATAGATGTAACCCGCACCTCTCCTTGCAAGTGGTTCTCTCCCCCTCATCCGCATGACACGTGAGTTTCCAGCACGTGAGTCACTTGAGCGTGTTCTGCCCTTCCTGGAACAGGGTCAGATCTGGCCAAATCAGGTATCTCTCCATACTGGTTCTAGGTCGTCAGCCCACCTGACTCGGTGCGGTCTCTAAGTCCTCAGTTCACCTTGGTGATTCCGTCTAGTACGGCCGTGTCTGGCTACTAGTGTCCGGCACCCTTTGCCTTCTTATATTTCCTGTTTGTGTATTCGTGTACGACCGACCCGTCGTAAAGGTGTCCGCTAGTCGGCATAGTAAACTCTGCACGTTGCTATCGTACAGCTTTGGGACCGCGCGGTGAGTGATTCGAACCTGCAGAGACCCGTGTAGGCTCCCCTGTCCGTGCATTTTCACGCTTGAGCTGTGTGCGAAACGAAAAAGCGTTACGGAGCGGCTTTACGACCCCACAGCCGCAGCAACAGCGGCCTCATAATTACTAGAGGCAATTGTCCAGTGCACCAGAATGTAAAGAGTCAACCAGTGCAAAGTGCCAAAAATACTGTATTTCGAGATTTTCTAATCATTGAATATTCCGATAACTATGCATCGGATTTCAATTAAATGAAAGAGTGAGAAAATTTGCGCCTGGTTCTTTCACTGACGCTCCGACTAAACGTTCTAGTTGCGCAAAATCTTACGAACATCTTCATTTTCCAATTGACTTAACTCCTTCGTAATTTGGCCTCTTTTAGAAGATTCAATCGCTTCTTCATGGAGGTTGGAGGTGTGGAATACTTGAAAGAAATTTTTTTCTTGCTTGGTTTGGTTCTCGGGGAGCTCAATGAGTAAATACATTTATTTTTGGGACGGCTAAAATATTCGAATTACGATTCGTATTAATGAATTTCAAGCGTCAATCCAGCAAAAACGTGTTCAATGCGAAAGAAGAATGCTGATTCTCGTTCGTCCGGGAAGGAAAGAAGCAATATGTCTAAATTTCATTTACCCAGGCCCGAAGGAATATGTGAACACAAATCAGGTTGACTGCTTCCCGCATTCTCACAGATACTGTACTGCGTCATCAGTTTACACTGCGCTCCCCTATGTTCTGGCGAAAGATGCTTTGTTTCGGCATTGCTTCGCACTCTATCTGACAGATACAGTAGAAATGTTTTATTGCTCATTCAATATGAACTAAAGTTGGCTAGAATCTGAAAAAATTCCGAACTACAGAGTATCGTTCTTGTCCAGCAAAACCCAGCGAAGTAAATATGCCCTTAATATTTGATTACGCAATAAGAACTTGCTGTCCGAGAGTACTTCTTGCATAGACATTTCCGATAACATCAACAAAAAAATAAAAATCACAGCAATGTCTTAGTGGAACTGCTTCTGCTAAAAAGCTTCTCTGTCTTCTACAGTTGGCGGTTTCACATTGGCAGGTCCAACCGAGTTCAGCCAGCTGAACTCAGCCAGCCCAGCCGAGTCACCTCAGCTGGCCTGGCTGACGATGAGCCGACTAGCCAGCCCAGCCGGGGATGATTTATTCACATTGACTTTGCGGCTGGTGCGGTTCGCGACCGATACGGCAAGTGCGTCTGGACTGTGCAGCATTCACATTGATTTGCAGATCCTGGCGGTTTGCTCGGTTAGTCTTGCGGTTGGTGAAATTGAAAAACTGCAGCTTTTCAAACCGCGCTGACCGCAACTTTTCTTTGGTTTATATGGTTTTTTTTCCAAATTTTGTTGAGATTACCAAGAATCCACCATTGTTACTCCAGGGCTACAGAACTTCAAAGGGGATAGAGGGAGAGCTATGGGACAGAAAGTACTGTAGGGGATCGCAGGAATACAGGATAGTGATAACATAAGTAATAGGAAGGTCAACATTATGAAAAAAGAATGCGTAAACTGTACCTAATGATATTGGTACAGTTTACGTCGATGTTGTCCATTAAGCTCACAATAGTTCCACCTCCTAGAGTACAATAATGGGTGGGATACGAGTACAATTTATGGTATGGAATAACTTCGATAAGTATAGAATGTTTTGGAGATATGATCTAACCGCATTTTATGCACGAGTATCTACATATTGTATGTATTGGAGATATTTAGGGTATGTAATTTCATTTCGTGGCGTTATTTGATTCAGTTTCAAAGGCGATCATTGTTGACCTCGTCCCATGTCTCGCAGGTCATTGCCCGCGGCAATAGTCGACCATCCGTCGCCAATCCACGTTATACTGTAAGAGTCACTGACTGTGAGAGTGCCACTGTAAAAATTACTTGTGATATTTTTGCGAAATTGCTTCTGCTGCTAAAAAGGTTCTCTGGCTGGAGTCTTCATCGTTTTGTAAGAGGGTGGGGATCGGAGGTATTAGGGTCATTTATTTACATTGTAGTTTCCATGCGTCTCACGCTGTCGAAGTATGTGCGCAACTCTGGGCGGCGTCTAGATCAATTTGAAATGGATTGCACGCGACGAGTGAGCGCATGCTCCCCACTCGGAAGTAAACGGCACCTCGTATCGTGTGCGCGACACGGCTAACAAAATTTTTTATGCAGCCACGGCTAACAAATTACCTTCGAAAATCATGGGAGAAAGCATAGCATGTGGGCTATCGAGGTCAGCAAAACTGGTCACCCCAGCCGCAACTGACGCACTGGCTGCATTGGCGCTCAAATTGTATTGAGGCGGGAAAGTTGGTACAAAGACCCGTTTTGTTGCACAATGTTGATTGTGCCTTGTAAGCTGTAAGTTTGGGAACGAGTTATTGTATCAATACGATGGCTTGGAAATGCGACTATTGCGATAAGATTCTCCCCAACAAAATTTCGCTTGGTTTGCATCGAAAATCAGTTCACGGCCTTAGCAAGGTGCATCAATGTGACTACTGTCAAAAAGTTTTTGCACACCACCCGTCATTACATCGGCATCGTAAAGTTTGCAATCCGCCCGCTACATCAAATAATGGTGATTTGAATGGATCAGAATTGGATACGGATATTAGTGATGAAAACGTGACAAGCCAATCATTTATTCCTGCTACTATTCAGTGCGGTTGCTGCACCGTCACGGTCAAGGCTATGCCAGATTTATGTTATCATTTATGCGAAGCTCATGGTATTGCGGCTGACATCGACTATTTTGAATTCAAAAGTGTGGAAGAGTTTGAAAATTGGAAAACGGAGGTGCAGAATAGTGGATCTTTCGAATTTAAAAAGCAGAGAAAAAGGTCGACAAAGTCCGCTGTTATCGAGTACTTTTACAACTACAGCAACTGCAAAGTCTGTCCAGATATGTACAATTGCACGTGCGACGACTCCGCCTTCGCCAACGTCGCGTGTAAGCACATGCATTTGGTTCACATGAGTCGGCCAAATGAAAACGAATGCGAAGAGAACAGCTTTGACCAATCAGTCGAGCATACAGGGCTGGATGGGGTCATTGAAGAGAGCGACAGTGAAATGGGAATCGATAAGGATTTTCGCAATGTTCTGCCAAATGACAATCAAGGCGAAGAAAACAGTTTCGGAGAATCAGTCAGGAATCGAGGACCTCATGGGCCCATTGGAGAAGGCGACTGCGGAACGGGAACCGATCTGGGTGCTCGCGCTTTACAGTGTTTGATGGCTGGAAAAGAAACGAGATCTGATGCAGCAAATCAAGCTGAGTTGGCCGCCATTTTCTCATCGCTTTCTGAGCAGGTATCAGCACTACGAGGTGATTGTCTGAGTGAGATATTATCAAAGGCGCGATCGTGGCATCGATATGTTGTGTTATCTGCCAAAAATGATCTTTTGCGGCCAACCGATCGTTATTCACAACAATGTGGCCCATCAAATCAAACGATGAAGAAACAACCACGTCTCACTCGCCCTCATCCGCATCGTCGTGCTACAACTAATTTCCGCGCACGTCCCACTCCAGGCCAAATAGCCATGATAAAAGATAAATTTTTCAACTTATAATCTGATCTTGAAAGTGTTGATATTGAATCAACGATAATCTGTTATTTGGCGTCACGAATTATTTGCGGATTTAGATGCACCTTTTGTCATGAATAATGTAGCACACCACATTTGCTAGTATGAGCCAAAACACCCTAACCCTCCCAATTCTTGAGATCAGCCAGTAGAAGCTTTCTAAATATACGGTATGTCTACCTACAGTATTTCATCAACTTACAGTATATTGTGCTACCAAACACATCACGAAAGTTTTTAAGTACTTTTGAGCTAGAGCAACGAAATTTGTGCTTTGCACTGCCGCACATCTTACAGGAACCCACGCAAAAAATATCACAGATCCACCCACGCATTCTCGAAATATTTCGTACCCTGCCGCAACATAAGTTCAGACAAGTTTTCTAACAATTCTCCATGTGGCGTAGTTGTATTCTTGTTAGCCGTGGCTGTATAAAAAATTTTGTTAGCCGTGTCGCGCACACGATACGAGGTGCCGTTTACTTCCGAGTATGCTCCCCGACTACCGCACGAACACTGCGTCGATTTGCGCTGCGCGTGTCGCGTCACTCTGCTTCCGTTCAAAAACGTTTATTTTTTCCGGGCAGCAGCATGCCTCGTAAGTGTATTGTTCCGAATTGCAAGATTCGCAGCGAGACTCATCCATTGACCACATTCTTTTCATTTCCAAAAGACGAGGAGCGTCGAACCATTTGGTTACAAAATATGAATGCCAGTAACGTAAAATTAGGGTCTTCATCAAGGATTTGTATTTTGCATTTTGAAGAGGATTGTCTCGTCATCAATCGGGCCCGTGTTTTGTTGAAGAGAGATGCTGCACCGACAATCGTTGATCCCTACTCTATGGTTGATAAGGTAATGTGTGTTGTCTGAATGAATGGACACTTTGTCACTTGTACCCTGTAGATAACTGGGTGCTAGTGTAGTAGCCATGCGTAGTGGCCCCGGGCAGTTTCACAATCAGTTTACGCGCGTCCTGAATTCTAAGGCAGATCCTCAGCCTAATCACTTTGGTGCCCAGCGCGGCCGCAGTGGTGCGGTCGGTTGGCATTCGTCTAGTAGTCTTGCTTGGTGACCAGTGGCTGAACTCGTCCCGGGTTCGATACCCGGTGATGGAGGTCGGTTTGCGACTTATAAACCCCCGTTGACCTGTGGGTGACTTGACTTACCCGGTACCATTAGGTGGCCTGAGTCAAGAGACGGAAGCCAAACGAGGTGACAGTCTCGGCTGTCGAACATCGACTGGGTTCATAGCCCGCTCGCCATCGTCCGAGGAAGTCGGTGTCCTGTCCAGGATGCCCTCGCGTGGAGGTACCCCTAGTGGAGACGGTGGAGGGACGCTGCCATGAGAGCTGGTCGCCTCAGGGCCATGCTTATCATATCGTGACTGCTGGCCAGCTATAGGCAAAACGGGTAGGAAGTCCTGTGGGGAACTGGGGCGGCGTTGAGCCCAACCCACAAAAAATGTAAAAAGCCGCGGGCGCTCAACGACGGAGCACCTACTTTAGCTGTCTTGAGATTAGGACGATCGTCCTGAGACACTTTTTAGTGTCTATATTTTCAGTACTACCTACCGTACTTTTCTGTTCTGCGTTGGAAAGTCTGCTATACTAGAGTACGCGGAGTATTTGGATAAAATTTGCGGAGTGAGGTGTCTGCCGCCGATAGTGACTCAGGGCCAAACGGGGAACGCTTTAAGGCCCTATATTAACATTTTTTTGAATTCTGTGAATGACGAGAAACTAATCGATGAGTATATATTCCTGGCGCTTATTATTGAATGGCGATGTGTCAGAGGATGGCAAGATGGCCAGGGACCATGTTCGAATAAAACTTGTTACCAGTGCAAAAGTGAAGTAATGTACGGATCTCGTATCTTACGGTTACTGCTGGGTTAGAAAAGAACACGTAAAAATGCGCTTTTTTCGCTCACTTATTCACTAAAGGATTCAGCTACTGGAGGCGAAAAAAGTTTGTTGGAGGCGAAAAAAGTTTGTACATCCAGTCTTGATAATCATGGATCTTTTATGACCTGAGTATAATGAATTGCCTATTCGTGATTCATGTTGAATTTTTTCACAGATTTTCTCTCTGAGTACAGGTTTTGAGCCACCGCCGCCTGAACTTCGAGCTTGGCGACATCCATCTGAGAGCTGGATATTGACGCATTGTGATTGGTACTGGGATCCTACAACAGTTATTGCAGCTCATTTTCCACAAATCGAGCCATCTAAACAAAATAATTACCACTGAATTAGTCCTCAGATTCTCAGCTTTCATCTTAATCGGACTTGTCATTCTGTAAAGAAAGAGAGCTGTTCTCAGCGCCACTTCCAGTTCAAATACCTTGAATAGCTTCAGGGCGAACAAATTTGCCTGGAACCTTGCCTTCATGTGACCATGATTGAACAAGGTCGCATCCACCGCCTCCAATCTTCCTTTTCGCTTACTTGAAACCTTAAAAGTTGCCTTTTAATCTTAGTTTCATTTCGCAGCTCGCCAAAGTGTCATCTGATTCTGCAAAATGGCGTCAGCGATCGCGCTTGTGCCCTCAGCAAAGTTCCTTATCTTGTTCAGCCGAGCTGAAATGTCGTCAGTTTCAGCCGGTTTCTCCTATCGCATTATGCTATTTTTCTAGACGATGCGTTTGTCGACACCGTTTTCGCAAATCTGACCAATGAATTAATTTTTAGGAACATCCAGTCGCAAATCGGGCAAATTTTAGATTTTTGGTGGGTATTCGGCTTGTTCCCCGCACTTAAATTTTGGGGTCTGCTAAGTGTCTAAAGTCACCTATAAAAAAACCAAAATATGACATGTCTCCAGATGTGGTCAAATGCATTTATAAAACCCCTACAGGGCTGTAGCGAGAGGAGCGCTGTGGAAGCGTAGAGTAGGAGAGAGATGAGCGGACCGACTGCTCAGGTCGGCCGACAGAGAGAGACTGAGTATAGAACAGACTTCGTTACACTGCCTTTTACGGACAAAGATATGAAGGGACCACTCTGGTCAGCGACAGAAACGAAGAATGAGCCACAGGAGAGCGAACTAGGCATAAAAGAGGAAAAGAGTCAAATCGTAAAGTCACGGATCGACGATGCTTCTCCTGGGCTGTAATGTGAGCGTTGAATCCATCGCGCTCCGTCGCAACAAGGGCAGCTATTCTGAAACAGCCTAAATTGGTATCTTAACTGGGTCCTAAGTAAAGTTGTAAGTTCATATCCATGCCAAAATCAAGGTTCGCACAAAACTGACCCCTGGAATTTTTGAATCGGTTTAGAGTTTTAGGCGCGTTCGTTTCCAGGAAATAACAAAAAGCCTTACTCCTTGCGCTTTAGCTACTATGAAACAGCCCCTCAAAGAGGCAAGCGCTCCATCATCTTCATCGTCAATGTAATATATTCTTGTCCAAACGCGTTTGCGCACTAGTAGCAAAAGAAACATAGAACACAACACACGCGATACCAACCTGTGATACAGGAATGAAAAGAATCGCACAAAATTAGTCAAAGAAATCCTAGAACGATATTACCTTCTGGCGCAGTGGTGGTTATAGTCTATGTTCAAGCAACGTGGGGCGAAACGGGGATGTGGGGTGAACGTGTAACACGCACCCACCACCTATGTGCGTCTTGTCTGGTATCGCCTCCCGAGTCAAGGCGCCTAACTCCAGACAGGAGAATCATTGGGCGTGTAGGCGGTGCGGCGTACGCACTCCGCATAAAACTCACGATCAGAGCAACAGTCTCCGACCGTTCGTAATCTAAGGCTGGTGAAACATCAATCCGAGTGGTTGACGTTCCACTTCTGCCAATCGATGGGCACTCTGCCGGCTCTAAGCACATGTTACAAACGCCATGAACTTGAAGCTACGCGCTTACCGTTAGATTAGACTAACACGTTTTAGGAGATGCTGAAGCCTCCTTGAATTACGAAGAAGCTGTTATTGTGTATCTGTGTGATGTTTACCAATCTGCGATAAAGATAATGGGGTTGAAACCAAGACCGCAAGTTTTGGCGTTTTGGCTGCTAAGTGAAGGCAAAGTCTGGTGGGCTCTCTTTATCAGTTCCAGTTACAGTGTTGCAAAGCTTATTTCGTGCTGTGCTGGTTAAGCAGATTATTCATGCGATGAGTCAATTCTGTTTGCAGGCGTTTGCAACTTGTTATGAGGATGATGGAAGCGCACTGCCGTCGCCTGGGTTAGCCGCAGTTGCGATGGAGATCGAGACGACGCAATATCATTCGAATTCAAGTGTTTCAGAGGTAAGTGCTCCAAAATTTTGGCGTATCTGCGAAATCAAATAAAGTGGCTATTTATTTGTAGGAAGTCTGCGTCTCATCACTAACAGAGTACAAGAGTGCTCCATCAAACTTTAACGAATACGAGCAAGGGCCAAACTCGGAATGGTGTGGATTTGACACAAATAAAGACGATAATAGTTTCCTATCACCAGATCCAGAGCGAGTATTTTTAGTCAGCGAAAGTCAGTTGCGGGTTTTGCTGCGTCGATGCGTCCATTGCGGGGCTTTATGCAACACCGACTGCTCGCTATTTCTGTTAAGGGTGGATTTGCGGGTCGAACAGCATTGCCCCAAATGCTCAAATTATTAGTTGTGGTAGTGTTCATGAAATTATTTTCCTCATTATTGTATCTTGTCGCTGCGACCAATCAAAGGAAGCTCGAAGTCAAAACCAGAGATGAAAGCCTAACAGGGTGTAACACCAGCTTGTCAAAGCGAAGTAGAGTTTTGAGTGCCTAACTGAATTGCCTAAGCAAACCCATAGGACCAGCATTCATGATTGGTTCTCCCTGAAGTCTCCACAAGTTGAACCTCTGCTATGGGTATTCCTGGTTTGAGCACTACTCGAAACAACTACAACCTCAACGTCATCATCAAAAATTAGTGCTGGATTATGCTTTATTTCCCATCAATAACCCACATAGCCCATTAATTCCCCACCAGTATCATGAACATGAATTATTTCCTCTTTTGTCTATCTCGACCTGGCGTGTGCGAATAATGGAGTCTCTATTATAGAAGTTGAGCTAGCCAAAAGAGAACTCAGACCAAAACAAGTGCAATTGACAATTGACGCTCGAAAATCGAGCACACAACATGCCAATTTTTAAAATATACATCTTTCCGAAATTAAGGCCCCAAGAATTGCTAACCGGCCAATGCTATACTTTATTGTTGACTTCCCGCTCATGTATGTAAAACGACAGCGTGCCCAAAAGTCTGCCTTAGCCACCTAGGTCTCTAAACTCCTGACCTGAAATTCAAAGAGAAGCTTGCGGAGATAAATTCATTCAAGGACATGGGTGTTGCTGTCATAAAATATCGCAATACCAACTGCTATCACTGGATAAGCCTGGCTGTCGCGGGTTTTTTCGAATTTCCAACTTAGTTCATATTGAATGAGCAATGAAACATTTCTACTGTATCAGATAGATTGCGCAGCAATGCCGAAACAGAGCATCTTTCGCCAGAACATGGGGAGCGCAGTGTAAACTGACGACGCAGTACAGTATCTGTGAGAATGCGGGGAGCAGTCACCCTGATTTTTGTGTTCACATATTCCTTCGGGCCTGGGTAACGTTAAACGTATTGCTTCTTTCCTTCACGGATCAACGAGAATCAGCATTCTTCTTTCACGTTGAACATGTTTGTGCTGGATTGACGCTTGAAATTCATTAATACGCATCGGAATTCGAATATTTTAGCCCTCCCAAAAATTAATGTATTCACTCATTGAGCTCCCCGAAAATCAAAACAAAATAGAAAAAAATTTCTTTCAAGTATTCCCCACCCTCCAACGTCTATGAAGAAGCGATTGAATCTTCTCAGAAAAGGCCCAATTACGAAGGAGTTCAGTCAATTGGAAAATAAAGATGTTCGTAAGAATTTGCGCAACTAGAACGTTTAGTCGGAGCGTCAGTGAAAGAACCAGGCGAAACTTTTCTCGCTCTTTCATTTAATTGAAATCCGGTGCATAGTTGGCGATATATTCAGTGATTAGAAAATCTAAAAATACAGTATTTTTGGCACTTTACACTGGTTGACACTTTACATTTTGGTGCACTGGACAATCAGGCTCTCGTAATTATGAGGCTGCTGTTGCTGAAGCTGTGAGGGAACGTAGCGCTTTCTTGTTTCGCACACAGCTCGAGTGTGAGGACAAGCGATTTTTTAACCTGACACAGATCGATTTTTTGGTTCCTGTCTGTTTCTGCAGAAAATATTTGTTTAGTACGCTTTAGTGTCGATTATTGGAAGAAGACACGTCTTCCTTTGAATTCGGAAAAGTGGGGTTTTATTTTGTACCCTGCTGCAGTTTTTACGCTTTGGACCAATTTTATTCTGTAGAACAGTTATTCACTTGGGCACATGAGTTTACCAAACGTGCAGTCATTTGCACCTTACTTTTCTATAATTTGTCACTCGCTTTGAAGTAATTGTATGAGATTGAAATTGTGTGCAAATTGCGATGGTTTCTCGATAATATGGAAACTGCATGTACTGACAAAAAATCGTTTGGTTGGGGGAATTGTGCGTTTGGTACTGAATAACGTGCAGTACCATGCTCCGAAACTTTCGTGTCCCCTGTTTCTATATTATATTTTGAAAATACAAAGATCATCGCTAATTGACGCGTCGCTTATTCGCGCAAAAGGCGAAATAATGAATCAAAGTCATTTTTGAGTGAATATAATCGACACGACGAAAGAATTCGAATTTTAGTTAGAATTATCGACTCGGAAGGAATTTTAACGGAACTACTTTTTCTTGTGCACCTTTTTCGGTATCAGCCGTCTGATCATTCCTCTGATGTTTCACGCCGATCGGTTGTCTATCATCGGTTGGCAATATCAGATTAAAAAATAATGTTGGCACCCATAATTGGAAATTAAGTTATGTTTTCCAAAACCCGATTGATACAGTATGGAAAACGATCAGAACTCTTTTTACTAATTATCGACCCGCTGGGCCGCCCTCACGCTTAGCGATATGGTCTCCTCTCGGCTTACCCGGGCCCTGCCATATCACGTGTTTCTAGAAGGTGCCAGGAAGGGCCAGTCACAGTGGTAGCGGGCATGTCAGGGTTCGAGGAGTGTAATGATCGTTGATCCCGCTCAGGGGAGGATGCGCAATATCTTATGGCCCAGGTGATCGAGGGGATGCGGTTAAGCGTAACTGGGGGGGGGGGGGGGGTGTCTTGCGCAGATGCCAGTAAAGAATGAGCGTCGCAGATGCGCCATGAGGAGCCCGTCTTACCAAGACTTTTGCATTCTATTAATTCCGTGTTTCAGGTCTAGTATTTATTCGCAGATATTTTTTGATAGAGACTTAGAGCCGCCAGGGCTCGAACCTGGGCCATTCAGTTCTTAAGTAGAACATCATACCAACTTAATCACAATGGTCATGCGTTAGATTTATCTCGGTTGGGGTGGGATTTAAGTTCAAGATGCTGAAATAGTACCTCGAAGCACAGATGCATAGGAGTGCAGGTAGCGCACAAGATTTGGGAATCTTGTTCTTCTAGCGTGTAAGGGACACAACCGAATGGGGGTTACGATTTTATAGTGGAAGCGGTAAATTAACCAGCGAGCCCAATGAACCAATGGTAAAAACCCAACCCTCAGTCAATCAAATCCCTTGTTTATATAGAAAGCTAATTAGAATAAACTAGAATGCAAGTGAAAGCGAGAAGGAATGAGACATAGGTCACTTTGCTGGAAAGGTGACGCCTTTGGAAAGATCATGAAGTAGCAAAGGTTGAGAAGGCGAGAAATATTAACTGAGTTGTCAAAGGTTAGGAGAAGTTGGAAATGTTGTGGGAATGATTCACTGCTCGCGATAGGCGCGACAGTCCGGGGAAAGAAAGATAAATAGATAGAGCGAAAGCGAGCGATACCGCAATAAACGAATAATGAAACGAAGTCACCAATTCCCACTGTCACGACTCCAGCAGTCTTTCAACTGGGCCATCAATTTCGGATACTCGGCTTCGCGCTGTCTTCTCTTTTGACGCCATCCTTGAGCCGAGGTCAGCGGCCACTTTAGCGCTGTGTTGGGAATGACTGTTTTGACTGTCACGATAATGCAGCACATGTAGATCCAAATCCATTGGAGTTTGCTGACGAGCTGACCAATCCACCCAAAGGGGGAGTAGGCATGGATTCGGTCTAAGATTAATTTCGTGACTCCCAAAGGCGCTTCTTTGTTCTGCAGAGCCCACAGGATCTCATCGTGTTGTTCAATTGATCCGAAGATGTCGTTGAGACTGGGCTGTCCCCGAATCTCATCGAGCGACCACTCCTCTATTGGATGGTGAATGATAGCGTGGAAGTCGTGATACTTAAAGATGGAGCCACTGTAAAACGGGTGGTTATCGATCCAGTTGAGGCATGAAGCAAAACGATTTGTCCCCTATCGTCTTGGATATGCATTTCGTGCACGAGGTTGCAGTCAATGGGAGCGGAGCTGGCGTAGATGATTTGCGTTTGGGGCTCCAGGAAGCCACTACCGTTTGTTCCTCGCAAGGTGAATGATAGGGTAATCCATTCTGTGCACCGAGTGGCTGGCATGGGAATTATTTCGAAGCTGTCCACATAAACGCATGGCCAGACTTCCAAGATTGTTCCGTAGAGGCGTCCCATCAGAAGGCTATCGTTTAATAGTCTTCGTGCAATTAAGGTTGGTTCCGACGATGCTACAATTAAGTCGATTTGCTGAAGTTCCTCGACTCGACGACAGATACTGTTGAAGACGGTCTTAAACGATTCTTGAAAGAACGCTTCCAAGCGGAGCTCTAGTGCCTCGAGCCGGGCCGCCAGAAGGTCAAATTTTCGTGCCTCCCGTGGGTGGCGACCTTGGTTGACCTCGATGGGGCTACTGCTTTGATTGTAAATGATTGGGATGCCTTGGTCAGTGATGATAGCTTTTGCGCCACCACATAATTGCATGGTGGAGGCGTTTTCCGCCCAGGTGACCGCGATTTCTTTGTCTTTGCTCATGAAATGCGTTTTCCATAACAGGCCCTCAACGTTTTGCCATTCGACGAATTCGCACTGGGCGATACCTTGGACAGTCCAAATGAGAGCTGCTCCATCATGGAGTGTGCAGCATCCGCTCTCATATTGGCAATGGGCCACGTTACCTAGGCTTGATTCGAATTGGGATCCATACGTGGCATAGACCTTGCCACTGGTCAAGTAACAGTTGATGGTTTCTCGGGATAGCCATCGACAGCAGTCCCAGGCGTTGCCCGAGGACCAAGGCGGTTCGATTTGGTTGTTCGTTTGAAAAATGCTACCAACCGCCTGCAGCGGGCCTTCCTGGCAGCGATGATGCGCAATCATTGATTGGCACTCGTGGTAGTCGACGGGAATAATGGTGTCCTTAGACCGCTTATCAAAGCCTAGTTACGCAAAGTTTGTCCATGCTTCGATGGTCGTTTTGACTTTGTGGCATTTGTGAGCTGGGCTTTGATAACGGGCGATGTTCCGGCGGTACAGGAGGGCTGAGGCTTCGCGGACTTTGTCCATCTGGGCGCCTTCTCGAAATTGGCAAACGGACTTCGGCTGGATGTTGAAAGCTACCTTGGCTTCCGTGGATTGACAGACCATAGGCCTGAGTGTGTTCGCCCCTGGAGTCCACAGAAACAGCACGAGCAGGAGTGTTGCCAGCATGGAGATGGGTCCAAGGGTTTTGAATTTTGGACGGCGAGCTTGGCTCGCATCTTGCTGTGCCACATTAGGGTCCTGCTCAGGTTGGTTTTCGTAGACCAGAATATCTTTGATGCGCTGTTTGGCGGCGGCAGATGCTTGGCGGGGTTGGCGGCGTGTGGTTTGGTCCAGTGACGCTTGATCAGTTAGGAGCGATGGAGCTCCCTGAGGTTCTCGCTCGTTGCCGGCGGTTGACAGAGGTTCATTGAGTTCCAAGGGATAAAGATGGAGAATTGGGCGCGTGAGGTTGTGACCTTTAGAATTTCGCACAACTGCTGCTCGGACCTCACCATCAGCGCTATTGATTACTTGCGCCACCTGGCCAAGGAGCCACGATCCGCGGGGTCCCTCCGTTCGTATGTGAACAATGTCACCTTCTTCCGGTGGCATAAGAGAGTGGTGATGCGGAGTTTTGAGCGTGCGCTTGGTTCGTTCTCTCAGGCTAAGGAGGTATTCCTTTGACCACGGACGCCAGACTGCATCAAGATGCCGCTGCCCTTTTTTCCAGGAGGACAAGAGGTGTTCCTTCGTGGATTGCTTTTCTGGCATAAAGTCAGGGTCTTCGGACGTGTCCGTCGTGAGAAACGGTGATCCTGTATTGGTGTTCCTGGTCAAAAAATGACTTGGAGTCAGGGGATGGCCAGAAGCGATATCTGAACCAACGTAGGTGAGAGGACGGCAGTTTATTGCTGCTTCGATTTCAGCTGTCACAGTTTGTAGCTGTGGGAGAGTGAGGCAAATGCTGCTGAACGTTTTTTTGAACGCTTGTTTGACCAATCGCACTAGTCTTTCATAGAATCCACCCATCCATGGTGCGATTTCCACAATGAACTTCCAGTCGGTGCCTTTATTGGATACATATGACTGGACTGTTGGATCCTGAAGTGCTTGCCTCCGTGCGTCGTTGAGCACTGGTTGTGCTAGTTTGAAATTGGTTGCATTGTCTGACTTGGTGGCCGCAGGCGTACCTCGCCGGGCAATAAAACGACGAAGAGCCATAAGGAAATGATCTGCCGATAAATCATTCACCACTTCCAAGTGGAGAGCTCGAGTCGTCATGCAAGTGAAAAGGCTAATCCACACCTTTTCTTTTGACGGCCCCATTTTGACGAATAAGAGACCAAGGTAGTCCAGCCCAGTGTAGGCAAACGGAGCTGAGCGGTTGACCCGAGCTGCTGGTAGGTCTGGCATTTGTGGTGGCTTGTATGGCCCTCCATCAAATTTTCGACATGGTATACACGAGTGAATGACTTTTCGGACCAGAGCTCGACCTGCTATAATCCAGAATGCTGTGCGAACTTGCGCTAATGTTTGCGATACACCAGCGTGGAATGCTTGCAAATGACTGTCGAGGACTATTAGCTTCGTGAAGTGATCATTCCTCGGAAGCAGGACTGGGTGCAGCGTGTCGGTCGTTAAATGCGCCTGTGCTAGTCGATGGCTGCCACAGCGCAAAACCTGGTTATTGTCCATCCACAGGCCCAAGTCTCTGCACATTTGATTTGATTGCTGCCCAGTGAGTGCATCGATTTCGGTTTGATGATGCTTAACTTGAACATATCTGGTCCAGTGTTGTCGTGCCAGCTGCAGGTCAATGGCGGAGAGGTCTTTGGTTGATGCCGACTCGTGTGCAGAAGGCGTCGTCTTCTTGAACTGACGTTTACTTTTCAACTGATTCAGAAACCGCAGGCAACAGGCGGTCACACGCAATAAGCGGCGCAGTGATGAATATTGAGTGTGATCGATGACCGCTCCAATGCCAGGTGCTGTATGCTCCACGGCTGAGGACATGATGCAAATTGGTCGTACCTCCGACATGGCGCTGCTTGCGGAGTCTTGGTCCATTTTAAGGGCAGGATCCTGTGCTGGCCACTCTTCAGTGTTAGCCGATGCGAGCCAGGTGGGACCATGCCACCAGAGCGTGCTGGCGGACAAGAAAGCAGGGGTTGCTCCTCTGGAGGCGATTTCGGCGGGATTGTCCTCTGTGGGGACATAGCGAAATGCGATATCCGAATGCTCACGGATTGCCGAGTTTCCCAAGATCAGCCGAGTTTTCCAAGCCGATGCACCGAGGTATTCGAATATTGGGCGCCTCAACCAATGATAAGGCTATGGCGGGCCACTGGTCATGCTGAGTGTCTGGAAGCGGTTGGTCCCATCCAATGCTTTCGGACCAAAGTTGTTGCAGGAAGACTTTTCCTTAGACGATAGCGGGTGCTATCCACCCTAAAGGATCGTAGATAGCAGCCAACTGTTTGAGGACGGTGCGTTTCGTGACGATGCTGCGAAATTCTGCACTCTTGGGCGAACCGATGGACAACATGTCCTTGTCGCAGTTCCAAGGAATTCCCAGGATTTTGAGGTTAGGACCGTCGCTTCGTTCTGTGTCAGGAATCTGATCACGAAACTGTTTTGAATTGGACATCCATTGCCGGACGTTCATCGATGCTCTCTGGAAAATATTCTTGGTTGTATGAAAAAAGCTGACAGCCGTTTCTTCCGTTTCGACGCCAGTGATAATGTTATCAACGTAAATATTTTGCAGAATTTGCAAAGCGATAGGGCTACCGTCCTTTTCAAGATGATGGTTGATGGTGGCGCCAAAAAGAAATGGGCTTGAGATGACTCCAAACGGAATTCGGGTGAATCGAAGTGTTTTCAGGTTCCCATCAGTGCTTGGAATCGTTGAAGCCACAAAAAGCGAGTGACGTCACGATCCTCGGGTTGCAGACCGACCTGCGAAAATGCTTTCTCAATGTCCGCCGCTATTGCAACGGAATGGAGGCGAAATCGAATGAGAATGGCGACAATGTCGTCCAGGATGACTGGACCGCGGTAAAGGCAGTCATTGAGACTGGGATGGTCGCGCTGCGTTTTGGCCGAGCCATCGTAGACGATGCGCAATTTCGTACTCTTTTCTGGAGTTATCACTGCATGATGCGGAATGTAATGGATGCCCGTTTGTTTATGATTCAGATCTTCGACTGGTTCGATGATGCCTTTGGCTACTTGATCTTGCATGAAGTTGTCGTACTGGTAAAGGATTGCTGGATCCGATTGGTATCGGCGGAGCATGGAATTGAGGCGGCCTAATGTTAACTTATGATTCGATGGTAGACTGAACCGCAGCTCTTCGTTTTTCCATGGCCAGGTCACGTAATAACGACTGTCCTTGTATTAAACTGTGGCATTAAAGTTTCGAATTGCCAATTCGTCACCTGGGTCATTGGGATGATCTGTGATACCCAGCGTTTCTAGGTCCCACAAACAGGCTAGGTTAAAAGCGCTTTGTTCAGAGCTGAGGTCGTCGCTCAATGATAAGATGTTAGCTGCCGCAATGATGGATGCCTCAGTCGAAGCCGGATCCATGTTTTCCGTGTCGGCTGGGCACCGACCACTGACTAGCCAACCAAGGCGCGAACTGATTAAATGCAACCCTTCGGTCAGGGTGACCTTCTCTAGCGTGATCAGGTCCCACATGTAGTCAGCGCCAATCAAGAAACTGGGACGAAATTGCTCGCAATCTACTAGTGGGATTTCGTCCGCCAAAAGACTGTTTGCTGGACCCTTTGTTCGAGTGTCGCTCCAATATCAACCAGTATGCGATCGACGTCTCTGAGCAATTTGCTGTCGCTCTCGATCTGTTCTTCAGCCGCTTTTTGGTCAGCTTCTTTTTGCCAGTCGAGGCCAAGATACTGCCTTTAATGCTCTTTAAACGCGGATTTCGTCAATTGAAGCAGGTCATGGTATTTGTCGAGTTCAGTAATGAAGGCAGCGGTCAACACGGGTTGCTCTCCTGGTCGATTCTTGACCTGATCCGCAAGGTCTCGACGAACAGCTCGTAACGCACGGACGACTCCTGCCATTTGGCGATAGGCTAAGCAGGTTGATGAACGAGAGAATAGGGGAAGTGGGGTTCGAGGTGGCAATGAAAGCGGTCAGGGAAAATGTTCAACACGCTTTGCTACCATGTAAAGGACACAACCGAATGGGGGTTATGATTTTATTGTGGAAGCGGTAAATTCACCAATGAGCCCAATGAACCAATGGTAAAAGTCCAACCTTCAGTCAATCAAATCCCTTGTTTATATAGAAAGCTAATTAGAATAAACTAAAATGCAAGTGAAAGCGAGAAGGAATGAGACATAGGTCACTTTGCTGGAAAGGTGACGCCTTTGGAAAGATCATGTAGTAGCAAAGGTTAAGACGGCGAGAAATGTTAACTGAGTTGTCAAAGGTTAGGAGAAGTTGGAAATGTTGTGGGAATGATTCACTGCTCGCGATAGGCGCGACATAGCGAGCGAACTGTCGCAAGTATATTAACTCAAACATTCATTGGGTGACTGTGAAGAATGCAAAAAGCAATAACACTGGGATCGAATTTTCTGTGTGCAGTGTATTTCTCTGTTAAAAAGCTTTATGTCGTCCTTCCGCGTCGGGGAATTTCTGGTGCCAGAAATTACCTCAGGCAGGGTCGTTTTTAGCCACTTATCACAAATAGCGTAAGATTCAAACGGTAAACAAAGAGGGTGCGCGCTGGGGTTACTGTAAGCGCTCACCTGACCAATGCCAAAAGTCGGAAAACTGTCTCACTCGGGACGATTGCCAGTTTCTTTTATAATAACGTTGTTTTTATTTATTTTCCGTAATTTGTTGTTGAGATTTTTCTGGTTTCAAACTATATGCACGAATATGGGCTGCACGTCTTCGTGTCTACATGACGAGGAACTCAGCGCAAAGAGTAGAGCAGTGATTTTTAAAACTATTAGAGGAAAAATATAACAGAATATATCAATAAGCAACGAAAAGGAATTCATGCTTGAGGAACAAAGTTAGAATTATTTTAGAAGTCAAAAAGAACTGAGCTTGGTAGGGTTCGAGCCCACGTGCACAGCGGCCCGATTGCAGAATCTGTGCGTCACAGAGTTCTTACATTTCTAGCAGAAGTCAGAGGACAAGCGGTTTTTGACCCCTTTCAGGCCTTCCCTGTCTTATCGGAAGGGACTTTTTCAGAGCGGAAACGGTGATTATCTGGAATGCAATCTTTCTTCTGGAGACAGCAAGCACGAATTGACTCGAATGACAGAATTGTCCAGCCTTATCTGCGCTATATGTAGTTTGCACGTGATGGACTATCTTACGCCAAACAGTGTAGATGGGCAGAGAGTGACCAAGAGACCATTTCCTAAATCCGAGTGGACAATGGTCAGTGTCAACTTTTGTTGCCTCAGACAGGTTCCCTGATCTCTACTGAACTATTCTTAGCAAGTTTCACGCCTTTATCTAAAACCTCGTTGCATGCTTGCCTCTAAGAATGAGAATTCTTGCGGGGGTTTTCTTATAACACAATCGGCGTGCGTTTTCTTCCATCGAGCCATTTTCTCTCAGTTACAGTTTTTGCGCTCTTTGCTCTGGAATTTATATTTGTTTTTCCTTCGCAGAGGGCGAGCGCTGACTTGGGTTTGAAGAAGGCCCAAGCTGCGCAGTCAAGATTTACATAGTGTTCCCAGCGTAGGGCAGATCGTGCACAGCTAGTGTGCGGAGAATAGGAGGTACAAGATTTGAGTGTGAAACCACTGTTCTTCTAAGGCTCGTACATACTATCGTCGTATCGACGTCGACGTAGACGTATCATCGTGGACGTAGTTTTTGCAGAAGTGCCCACGTCGACGTATCGGGGTGCGAGCTACGCAGAACCAGTCCATGTGCGTAATAGGGCCTGGCACTCGTTAGAAAACGGCGCGTTCATACTAACGAAACGCGAATAATTTTTTGTAGTTTTGACGGCAAATTACCATGGTAGGATAAACATGCTCAGGACAGTCGATACTAAATTACTGATCAGTCGGTACTGATTAGTTCTATTCTGGCTCGTGCTTATGAGGTCTCAAAATTCAGAAGTCACATTCAAAGTTGTATTAAAACCATCATTATCATCAATGTCATCATAAATGTAATCCTCGTAAGTGTCGATATTATCCGAACCATTTGCCAGGGGGCGCTACAAACAAACAAAAACTGCGTTTCAACAGTAAAAAGCGAAAAGTTGTGTTGGTGCCACAGCTAAAAAATTACCCTCCAAAAACACAAAATAAAAAAAATTCTTAACTAACAACATTTCTGACTTAAAATTTAGAATCTACGATAAAAATTCTCCATGAAACCACAAAATTTTGAATTTTGAACAAATTTTCGATTTATCCGATCAACAGACGTAGCAGCGTAGTTTTTGCAGAAAAATCGTAACTTTGTGCAATAGCTACGTCGACGTAGTTGCTACGTCCGTAACCAAACCAACTCCGTTTGGTCGTTCATACTTGTCGACGTAGGAGCAGATCGACGTAGGATTCCCGACGTAGCTACAGTATGCCGTGCCTGCACATCATCAACTTACACAGAGTGTGTGCTCAGTCTATTTTGCTACGTCTACGTCGATACGACGAGAGTATGTACGAGCCTTGAGATAAAAATGCGTTAAATTTTTTCTGATGTTTTCCATTGCTTTTATCTTTTTGATATGCCCGCAATGATGGGTTTTTGATTACAAATTTCAAAGCTTGCATAATCTGAGTGATGAAAGGATGAAATTTAAAAGGTGAATTCAGTATAGAGCAGAGGGGCTTTAAAACCCTGTCTTATAGCACGGCTTGGATAGAATGGAAACATCGGTTGGCTCACATCGGCTTTATGGGTATGGTGCACTGGACAAGCGGCTAAATCATATCTGTTACTGGTCATTAGAAGATACAGTATGCCAGCCTTTTAATCAATTGGTACTCACCAGTATAAGACCACTTGTCTTATAAAGAAGGTTTACCACTCGACCGCACCGAGTACACGCAGGCATGACACTGATTAGAGAACGAGCATCTACCCAGACAGCAAAAGTGCACTGGCACAAAACAAATAAACAACATACATCAGACAAAGGGAGGGCCAGTTCCACACACAGCAATCACCAAATATCACCAGACAGGCCTAATATCGAACGAGGTCACTCTCATTTGCATAACTTGGTCTTCATTCCCCCTTACATTACTACCTCGCCGATGGAGACGGACTTCCACTGTCCAGGGTGATGGATCTGCGGGAACCCTGGCACAGGGTCTCACCCAAAAATAAACGAAACAAACGCATCTTACCAAAAGTGCACAAATCAATCGGTAACATGAAATAAACACATGACACAAAGAAGGACCTAATTTCCGAAAATCAGAACCTAGGGCCCATCCACCAGCAACCCAGTTTCACACCCTATGGCATGGTTGTGCACTGCCATAGATCCGATGGTGATCCAGCAGGAGTGCCAGCTTCAGGAACCTAACGATGGACGCGTGCATATTCATTCCCCTGAGCATTACTATCCTGACGCCAACAGTAAAGGAGATCATAAAGCACATTCGTCAATAAGGCATGAGAAAAAGTCATCACTAGCAAAAATTGCAATGAAAAAGGTGGGGAAAGTGGGTGATGCTCGGTGCAGAGTGCAAGCTGCAAACACAGACGTATAACGCGACATATTGGCAAAAACGGAATCGAACAAATGGAATGTGTAAGTGGGTGAGGTGAACACTACGGCGCGGTCGGAAGAAAAAGAACTGAGCAAAACGATTTACAGAAAATTCGAGAAAAACAGTTATAAAATGAAAAAGAGGGGACACGATTTGCAAAGCCACGCAGTACATACCAGTGCAATTCGAAAGTAGAGCCATAATACGAAGCTGAGAATAAGCTGAATGAGATGAGATCGGAGAGAATCGATGAGGTGGAGTTACGCCACGCAATGGCGAGGATGCAATGGGATAGTCGGAATGGCGTTGATTGAGATAACGGATTCGGGTCTTGGCCAGGATTGAATCGAGTTGGTAGTTGGAAAGTTGGATTTAAATCGTGGTTTGGGAAAGCTTGATCGCGTTGCCACAGGCGCTGTAGTTGATGGGATATCGCTCGTATCGATTGACTTGATGTCGATTTCGCGTATTTGATCACGAGATATTGGTCGATTGAATGGTTTTGCTTTCTTTCGTCTTTTCGCTTTCTTTGGAGTAGTGTCCGGAACGTGGTCAGAACTGCTTCGAAGTCTCGAATTGTCGCATTTCATCGTCAATACTACCGATTGAGGTTGTTTCGGACAGGGGCTGGCTTTAGGAGCGACAGCCGTAGACTGTACGAAAATGCGATTTGCATGACGCATGGTTGTCGAAGCAGATTTCTTGACTACCTCGCCACTTTGGACGCCGGGGGTAGGATTTGAACGAAATTGAGCGCATACCAAACGACTGACCTGAGCTGATTCGTAGTCGATTGGAGAGGAGACGATTGGCATCAAAATTTGAGAATCGGAATTGTCGATTTGACTGGATTGGCTGACATATGGAATCTTGACTCAAGCGAGTGCTCCATTGTTATATGTGACAGTTTGACTCGATTCGCATAGCGTGTGGTTGTGCACGGAACCAATGTCTTGACCAATGAGCATGGTGATGGTATCCGCAGGGTCATTCAAAATAGCGACTGGATGCAGAATTGTTGTTGTACCGAACGTGAGGTGAACATACTGGATGCCCAAAATTTGAACGACACTGTTGTCCAGTCGTGTGATCAGAAGTGAACTTGGTTGCATGCACTGACCGTTCCAATATGGATGGATATCATTGTACGTCTTGCTGAACATGACTGAGACTTGAGCGCCAGTATCGATTGTGACTTGAACTTGTCGACCATCGATGCCGATAACGATTTCAGGCGATGGCTGTTTCTGGAAAGGTGGAAAGTTACCAGCATGTAAAGGTAAAACATTACCTTGATTAGGCGGCTGACTGACGACATTGTTGTAAACCAAAGCGGAAGTTGAGGGAGCTCGCTGTTGTATGCATGAATTGCCATTTTGAACAGCGGCGACATCTTGAGCGTACAAAAATGGACATCGAAATGGACCATGACCAGGCGTGCGCCCACACCCAGGGGTTGTACAGGGCGGACGACTAGGGCAATGAGCTGGAACATGTCCTACTGCGTGACAATCGGAGCATTTTCTTGTTGCTGCATCGGCGGGTTGGAGAATCGACATTGTGGTATCGTATTGATAGCGAGTGATCGGGCACCGATACACACGGTCGCCAATTCCACGCGGTGGTCGAACATACTGTGATGGGTGGGATTGATTGTTCATTCGAGCCTGGTTTGGCACTTGATTCGCTTGTTGTGTCGCTGTCGCTAATTTGACTGAGGCTGATGGTGTTGGCATTGAGGCTGGAGCGAACGATGATGAAGTTGGATCAGGTAGTATTGATGAAGTTGAGTTGCTTGCACGATCAGCGGCGATCGCATTGGCGTTTGATGGCAGCGAACTGGTTGATGACGTCTGTTCAAACGACGCCAATCCCCATTTGATTGAATATTTGGTTAGATCGTCAAATGAAGGAGGTTGATCTTTCGCCAGAATGTACCCATCGAGAGCAACACGTAGAGGGGCGGGCACGTTTTGTTTGAATGTGTCTGCTAAATGCCAGTCACGATCGGTGGGCAGAGAATCGGGCATTGCTTTCTGAGCGGCATGCTGCAGTCGATGAGCATTATTCTGCAGACTTTCGTTCGGCTGTAGCTTCGTTTTTCTGAAGAGAGAATGCAGATAAGATCGTATTAGACGTATTAGACGTATTAGAAAGTATTAGAACGTATTAGAAACGAGCGACGAACGAGAAACGAACGAACGAGACGTATTAGAAAGTACGAACACATGGCCTCCGTCAACTGGGCCCATGTTACCGCTTCACGATTGGACTGTTGTTTCATATAATTGCGCAGCCACCGTGCAGCCTTATCTGACAGGTACAGGGGCAGCACCGTCAGCAATTCCGCGTCTGATGTCGCTTTGAAGGAGGCCATTCGTGCGTTGTAGTCGTCCAACCATTCGTCGAGAGGGGGAGAATCGGGATCTCCAGCAAATGGTTTGAGATTTAGTTGTGGCGCCTTTCCTTTATCGAAAGCTACTTGGATACGCGAGCCGGCCAACGTATTTTGATGTGCTTGTTGTAGCTGACCAGGTGGAGGTGCATTTGCATTGTGGGCTCGTCGACGCTCGTGCGTTGCAAGGTCGATACTTTCGGTTGATCGATCGATGTTGTTACCAGTTGCTGCGGCTGTAGCTGGCACAGCTAGGTTGGTGACAGAAGAGGAGATTGCTTTTGCCGCTTCAGACATGGCGATCGTGGCTTGCATGGTTTCCTTTATTAGCGCTTGTAGATGGGGTGGTGGATTGGAAGGAACCGTTGGAACTGACGGAGTAACCTGCACTGGCGTCGGCTTTGGTGGGTCAGTTGGCTGAGGAGGATTCTGACGCATCTGGTCCAATTCTTGTTGGAGGCGCTGGATCGTTGCGATGTGATCTTTGTTCTGCCTCTGCATATCGGTGATTTCATAGGATGCAAATGACAGCTCGTTATCTTGCGCCTGACACCATTCGATCAGTGTCTCGCGAGGAACTTGAGATAAGCCGTCGGCCGGTGGAGGTGGCGGGAAGATTATCTGACCTTGTACTGGTGTATCAGTGAGCTGAACGTGGCGTTGTTGGGGCTGCAAGCCAGTACCCGAGGACGAGACCTGTTGACTGGTAGCAACGTCGGGCTTTGAGCTCGACGGGGTTTTGACTTTCTGCTGACTGTCCGTTGGCAGGCCCCAGATCTTGGTACGGGCATCATACAATAGCGGCTGTCGCGTGGTTGGGTGTAGGTACCTGATATCGAGAGGAATCGTTACATAGAAATCGACAAAAACCCCACCTGTAGAATAGGTCGTCGTGATCTTGTTGAGCCAAAATTGCATCAAATCGGTTTCGGGGCCGAATTGCTAGTCTAAATCGGATTGAGCACGAGCGTATGCGGCTGAAGAAACGGCTTGACGGAGCGTATCTGCGTCGTCCTCGTTGCCAGGTTCTGGACAAGCTTGTGGGACCATGGATCGAAGCATGCCCCACCAAAAACGAATGTTATCGTACCATTCGAATTGAGACCACGAGAACCAGTCACTGGTTGCAATCTTGACGGGGGGGACGTCAAGCGGATCGAACCGTTCTTGGGACTGTGGCGGATCATTGGCATCTGGATTGGATTGGAACGAGCATAGGCGGGGCACACCGGGATGACTCCAGTACTAGGTTGGTGACCACCCTGAGCAGAGGAACGGACATCAGGTTGCTTACTCTGCTCTGCTTTGTCCATTTTCGCTTGCATCGCCTGTAGTTGAGCCTCGAGGAGCCATCTTTAACCGTTCTTGGGCAAATTTTGATCTTTCTTCGGCCCATTGCTGCTCTCGTCGTTCGATTGCACTCCGTATTGACTCGGCATGACGCCTGGCACTGTCTGCCTCTACGACAGCTGCAACGGCACGTTCGTACGATTCGGACACTTCTTGGCGGAGTTGTTTGGCCTGTTCAACCGAGATGAGCTGTCGTCGAGCTGCGGGAGGTAATCGGTCGCGCTCATCGAGGGGCGGATCGACGGCCGTGATCTGAACAGTGGACTCTTCGACGAGATTCTCGTCGGTGGCCTGATCAGCATTTGGCGGCTGATCGGCATTTCGGGCAGAATAATCGGCGAAATCAATGAGTGGCTTGCAAAGCCTGGCTAGTATCGGGCGGTAGTGGGGTGGAAAATCGGTAAGTAGGATGCACGGCTCACACGGGTTGGAGACCGGCAATGGGAACCAATATAAGACCACGTGTCTTAAAGAAGAGGTTTACTACTCGACCGCACCGACTACGCACAGGCATAACACTGATTAGTCAGAACGAGCATCATCCCAAAGGCAGTAGTGCACCGGCACAAAACAAACAAGCAGCACGTATCAGACAAAGGGAGACCAGTTCCAAACACTGCAATCACCGAATGATACCGAACAGGCCTAACATCCAGCGAGGTCACTCTCATTTGCATAACTTGGTCTTCATTCCCCCTTACATATACTCGTATCTACAGCAGGTCTTATCACCAGTGACGATGTTATCGATCAACTTTGACCCACCGTTCGCGAATTTTTCACCATGAGAGGACTCGAAATCACTTGCTCCTGTTCTTACTCTCGATCAGGAGCTGGGGGATCCAACGACAAACATGCTTCCGTAGGCCGAGGTGCTCGTGCAAAGCCAATTGTTCTGCCGTGAATCCAATATTTAGCTCCTCTTTTATTTCTGGTCTTGACTTTTTATGTCCTTGCACAAGCAACTGTAGAATATAATTGACACTAAGTGGACTGCCTGATGCGGAATTGAATGCTTTATTTGCTTGTGTTAGCGTAACTGCGTCGAACTTGACAAAACTTAAAATTGCACTTTGTTTCTATGTGGTCAGGAATGGTCAGTGCCTAATCGCAAGGAATTTTTAAAATTCTCCTGGATTTGTTGGGGAGAAAAAACCGAAACATGAGTGTTGAAAGCTTAAAATCGATGCCCAAAATCCGAAAAGCTAGTTTTGAAAGAACCCTGTGTGTTTAAGTCAACGCTTTGGGCTCCTTATTATAAGAACTCAAAAATTCTCAGGACTTTAGGAATTTGCTGATCACTTGGCCAGACGTCTCTGATATTTTGCAGGAAGCTTCCTTTTGCACCTGCGAACAATCACCAAATTAGGAGTTTCTGTTTCGTAAAGTTCGACTTGACGGTTGACGAAGCTCCCTTTTCTGTGAGTCATCCATGCTCTCAAATAATAATAATGAGAAAATGACTTGTGACTCTAATTATGAGCAAAAAAGGAAGCAGCGATGCGAAATATTGATCTCATTTTATTCATTACACTTTAGAGTGAGTGGAGAAAAATTGCGCGGTAGTTCGTTTGCTTACGGCTGTTGCAGAAACAATGCAATGTCGAATCAGGGTTCAGATCTGATGATCCGAATTTTCGGATGGTAACTTTTCGGATCAGTTCGGACCGGCTGATTTGAGTGGATTGCGTCCGAACCGATCCGGCCGTGAATCGCCGTATACTGTAGAAGAAGTTTGCATGTCACTGTATCTGTCGTACCGCTGCAAAAAATTTTAGAACCCCCCCCCCCTCTGTACGCTTGTGACATCAGGACTCGTCTAGCGATGTTACGGTTAACTGAAACTGAAACTGAATCTATCAGCTAACTAAACTGTATCTGAAACTAAAACTGAATCTCCTCGCCAAAACTGAATTTAACTGTAACTGAATCTTTTTTGAATTAGTTAAATTCAGTTTTCGATTTAATGCGCTTTTGAAAATTAGTAATCTGTTTGCGGATGTTCGTGCAGATCTCAAAGAGAAACAAAACGCAGCTAGACGATTTGCTGGTTCGAATCATCTTTATCGCGAGTTGGGGGTGTATTTTGTTACCCTTAAAAACGCTAGTTATCGTTCAAAAATCGATCCATTCGAATTTTGGTCAAAATGTAGAGAGAAGTTGCAAAATCTTCACGAATATTGTAGTGCTTCATCCTTTCCTGCAGGCTAGCGCCGAGTGAAAGAGTTATAAGCTAGGCGAGGTCCATGTTGAAAAGCAGTCGGTACATTAAAAATAAAATGAGAGTACGAACAGTATATGAAAAAGGGTTTCTTCAATTTCAATCATTTTATTACAAACATTTTAAAGTTACATCTTGTTGATCTTACAATTATAAAGCTTCGCCAACCAGTAAGTTGAACTTGACATGCTTATTCGATAATTCCCGAGTTCCTGGTGTGGAAGAAAGCTTTACTGAAAATATTTGGCCCTAATGGCCAGTTGGTCAGCAGTAGACACCGGATCAGGTCGGGTTGAACCCGACCCGAAAGTCCTTGACCCGAAATTTCGGGTCGGGTTGACCCGAAATTATAGCAGCTGAAGTTCCCTGAGATAAAAACATTTCACAAATCCTCAGAACATGCGATGACTTTGCTGTAAAGGTGACCATGTGAAAAGGATGGAAGGGTTCTGATTATACGCACCCGAATTTTCATGTTTTGTTATCCCTAGTACACCTTCCAAAACAGCGTTTCTTCATAACGTTATTTCCGACTATAGTAGTCTAATTATTTGAAAAATACCTTGGTAGATCTAAGAGCGACTAAAGTCTGTCTGCTAGTCTTTAGCAAGATTTAATCAATCCAAATAATATTGACTGCTTGCATAAATTTTGCAATCAGAGAGGCTATACTGGCTAAATATAGAAATACCTATAGATATTGACCCACCCAAGAATATGCATCTAGTCTTCACATGCATCCGCCTGCTAAACAGCCTCATCGACGAGTTGCACCACCAAAGATTCCAGTCCAGCATCGGCCGACCCAGGCCTAACACTTCCGACCCGACCCGACCCGACCCGACCCGACCCAGATCCTGGGTCGGCCCGACCCGATTCTGACCCGACCCGACCCGAATATACCCGACCCGATCCGGGGTCTACATAGTCAGCAGCGGTCAGCTCCTAAAATCTTGCGGGTTTTTGAAATTCGCGTGTTGCGAGGCGACAGAAAGTTGAGAAACACTCGCAGGGCTCTCTGAACCCGTTGTTCAGGTTATGGGCTTTGGTTCCATTTTCCAGGCTTCTGGTTCTGAATTGTTTTGCACAAAAGACCCGACGAAGCGAAAATGGTTCCAAAAATTTGCATGACTTCGGCCGCTGACCTCTGCTGAGTAGTTGGCCTGACGAGCTAAATATTTTGCGCAGAGCTTTCTTTTGGATCAAAAAAATTACAGTCGTGAGCTATTGCATTAAAATTAGAACGCTTACAAAGTTCAGGTACTTGGTCTGTGTGCGGATTTGTTGGTGGGTGGACTGTTGAGACATGGTCGTGCATCGCTGTGCTCGTAAATGACCCTCTGGTGTTGATTATTGTCTTTACTGCGCCTTCTTAGCTGTCTAAAGTCTTGAATGAGGAAGAGTAGCTATTTGAATGCAGAAAAGTGGAGATTGTTCTCGTCAAGTGGTCACATATAGATGCGAAATGCTTTTCAAACAAAAACTGAATCATTCAGTTAAATTCAATTCAGTGAATCTTCTGAGATCCAGTCAAGTGTCACTGAAACTAAATCTTTTTTCCAAAACTGTATCAACTCTAGACTCGTCTGAATAAATAGTCCCTATCAATCGAAAAGCTCGCAGACGCTGTTCATACATTTACATGTACCTGTGTATGCTGTAGAGCATATCCTCAGGGGTGGTCTCGTAGTAAGGGACTCATTCAATTTTACATGCGTTGTGCACCATAACCAAAATGATAAGTACATGGTATAGGATATACGCACATTATATTTATATATTGCGCATACAAGTATGAACTTACTGCGGTATTCGCAGTGCGAACGTACAGTATAATCCCTACCACGACCTCCTAGTCAGCCTTGTTTAGTAAATCTCCCTTTTCGATATTAGATTTCCTTCTAAGATCATATATCCTGAACGAAATATCTGGATTTATACCTTCAGTCCTTGGCGACGCTGGAACTACTTTCACATCGGGTATCAAATATTTTCTTTTAACTAATGTTGAACTGGACTTTCGAACAACCTGGCCGTTAAATCCAACGCAGAGAGATGATGGTGGACTTTGGGACAGAACATTCGGATTCGACCCACATCGTTTAATATCACATTCTAATTGAGCTTGAGAATCAACTCGACCACTCGTCTGGACTGAAATTCAAGCTTGCGGCATAAGTCTTTGAATAAATCTGTTGGGAGAGTTTGGACTGGAAAGTATGACAAAAATGTCCTTTCCATTTTTTAAAAGTGACACGAGTAACACGAGAAAATCTCTTACTTGACAAGTCTGGCGTCGAACGATGTAATCGAGAATGATTAAATGAATGGACGGAAACGTTGTGATGATACAGACCCGCCATAGCGCTCGCCTTCGAACGAATGGGGTGGGGCAGTTTCGCTTTACGCTCAGCACGGGTGGATGATTGCCGCATAGGTGGCTCAGTTGCTAGCTGTCTAGTACTTTAGCAATATATGGAACCAGCCAGTCTGTTGTTACGCTGATAAAGATAACATCAAAACCTCGACTTACGCGCCCTTGCTGCACGGCATCACGAAGGTAGGGCACGTTATGAAGAATCAAGCAAATGGGTACCCTACAGTGCGTGATCTTTGACATTTTCACTATGCTTAGAAACACGGTTATCTCTGGCCTTTATCGCCAAAAAATTCTTTAAGGATACAGCATCAGAAAGTAAATTTGTATGGTCTTAAGTAGTGAAAGCATTACGACAGACCAAGTATTCAAAAATAAAGTACTGGTACCCCACTTTTTGTGGTGGTGCTACTCTTTCCTAATGCTATTATACAAAAATCTAACATTTTGAGCAATCTTTTTCCAACCTGTTATGCATGTAATGATAAACCTTTCGTGAATATACATAGGGTAAACCCATGATGGCAGACTAGGCCACCCGCAGAAACACTTTAAAAATTAATGTAAAGTATAACTTTTTTATCAAGGGTAGATCAGAAGCTTTTAAATTTTGACGTCTCGTTGTTGAACAATGGGGTCACCTACAGTATGCACATCGTCATGGCACCCGCGCGCAGGTCAGGGCATAAAACACACACTTGCTCATAAATTGTTTAATGGTCAACTGGTTATGTGTTATAATATCCATAGTCTTATGACATTCAGAAAGTCGCATCTTATCGGTTCAAAAACCCAGCTGGTGGTGGGTATACTAAAATAATAAAATAAACCTTCAAAGCATAAAGGTTAAACATGATGAAATACCTGCTGGCTGCAGTGGGTACGGGCTTCCATAATAAGGATTTGGATATGGCGCTTGCATGACGGGAGCAATCACTGGTGGCTGAGGATAAACTACTGGTGCCACTGTCTGAAATAAATTTTTGGAAAGACGGTTTTCATAAATACATGTTTTTCAAAAAGAGATTAGATTATTCTAACTTGCACCACAACTGGGCGTATAATTGGCGCGCACGGATCGCAGTGATCACCATATACGACGTCATAATGACCGTGGTGGTACTCTGAAAAATGTTCATTAATACTTCGATTAAAAATAAATGTTTATAATTATATATTTATGATTATGTGCAATTATAATTTATCTACAATACAATCAATTTTCAGCACACGATTAGCGAATTCAAACTGCTGCTCAACATGCTTACCAACATAGGGAACGTCATGGCAATGATGATGATGGTGCCACATATTTCTCGTACAGAGGAAAATAACTGACGCCAAAGTTGTCTGAAGGTGCCCAAAAGGGTGTTCTGCTGAGGGTCACGCCGTATCAGATTTATAAGCACAGAAAGACTGATAAGGCGGTTACTCACACTCAGTACTACGCGCGTCTTGTCTGGTGATAAGGCGTGTCTGACAAATTTGTATTTACTTTTGAGATTAGTGAAACAGATGAGGATAAATGCGTGGTCTGTGTTTTTTGGGGAGGGGGCGGGACTGGGAAGGATGACATGCCTGGCTGTATCCTCCCGAGAATACGTCAGACTTAAATTTGTACATCTCGAATCAGTCAGAAAATGCATGACCTCGGAATACCTAATAATGTAAATTTGGAGCCCTCCTATGAAAAAGGACACCATCGATTTCGTCTGGCTCCAAGTGTTGCGCCCATCGGTTTCAATATTGAGGTCGGGATCGGGACTGAGGGCCGCTATTTACTGTATCTTACTTTCCAGACTCAATAGTAGCAATTCATGGGCAGATCGGTTCTGTTCGATGCACCAAACCGAAATTGTTTGGGTTTTGTGGCACATCAAGCAGCTAGTGCTGCGCAATCGTAGAGCAATTGATGAGCAAGAGCCTTTCCAGGCAGCGGAACACTGGCTCACTATAGTCTTATTACCCCATACTAGTGGGAGTGAAGCGTGATTGCAGGTGAATATACTGAGCATTTTGATTAGAATTCAAATAATGGATTATTCTGGAGCTTAAAACCCTCACAACAGTGCCTCTACGCCTGTCACCAAAGAATCTGTCGACGCTGATTGATGAGTACATGGCGAGCAGAAAGAATTGGAGATCTTTGTAAGAAGAATATCCGAGAGTGGTTATTAATATTTCTCTGTTCTTGCTTGCTGCAAACAATAGTTCGATTGGGTGTCATGATTCAGTTTCCAAAATGTGGCTTGCTTTTTTTTATGCAGCATGTGTACCCAGCATCCCTGGCGGCTGGGAGTAATCGATATGCTCCCCTGGCTGCGACGTCAACCTCTTCGGTTGATGTTTCTACGGCAGGTATAGTCGCGAGACTGGGTGCCCTGGTTACACATGCGTTGTGATGATAACTTATCACAGATGATGCTGTAAGTTGAGGCTGAGGCTGAATTGTACTGGAAAAACTAGTACCCTCGAACCAAAAATTGAACTGAAGCCGAAGGAGCCGAGAACCAAACCGATTAGATAGAACCGAGACCGCAACAAAACCCAAAGGCATAGAGCCGATCCGGCTGTGAGTACTAGCGTTCGTTCGGGATCCCGATCCCGATCCCGGTCGGGATCGCCCCTCCCGAACCCAATCCATCCCGATAAAAAAAAAGGTCGGGATTGTATTTTGTGGAGATGTGTGAAGAAGGGGAAGGGGAGAGGAAGGGATCGGGAAGGGAGTGTTCCAGAAGGGTAAGCTGGAAAAACTTTAGTGAATGATTGAACTGGTAAAGAGGAAGAGAGGGATTTGTTTGCTAATTGGTGACTGACTTTAGGTCTTTTTGCTAGTATGATTTTGAATGCAATGATGAATACTGCGCATAAAAGTTTTTAGCTCTATATTTGCTGGCTACTTGGGGCGGGCTGTAGGTTACCTACATCGAAAAAAGAGTGAAAAAATGACACTCTAGAAATCCGATCCCGGCCGGGATTGAGCGAATCCCGATCCCGATCCCGAAAAAAGTGATCCCGAACGAAGGTTGGTGTAAGGGGGAATGAAGATCAGGATATGCAAATGAATATGACCTCGTTCGATATTAGGCCTGTCTGGTGATATTTGGTGATTGCTGTGTGTGGAACTGGTCCTCCCTTTGTCTGATGTATGTTGTTTATTTGTTTTGTGCCAGTGCACTTTTGCTCTCTGGGTAGATGCTCGTTCTCTAATCAGTGTCATGCCTGCGTGTACTCGGTGCGGTCGAGTGGTAAACCTTCTCTATAAGACAAGTGGTCTTATATTGGTTCCCATTGCCGGTCTCCAACCCGTGTGAGCCGTGCATCCTATCCACCGATTCTCCACCTCACTCCCGCCCGATACTAGCCAGGCTTTGCAAGCCACTCATCGATTTCGCCAATTATTCTTCCCTAAATGGCCGATCAGCCGCCAAATGCTGATCAGGTCACCGACGAGAATCCCGTCGAAGAGTCTACTGTTCAGATCACGGCCGTCGATCCGCCCCCCCCCCCCCCCCCCGATGAGCGCGACCGATTACCCCCCCCCCCCCCCCGCAGCTCGACGGCAGCTCATCTCGGTTGAACAGGCCAAACAAGTCCGTGACCAAGTCCGTGACCGTGACAAGTCCAAGACCAACAGTGTCCGAATCGTACGAACGTGCCGTTGCAGCTGTCGTGGAGGCAGACAGTGCCAGGCGTCATGCCGAGTCAATACGGAGTGCAATCGAACGACGAGAGCAGCAATGGGCCGAAGAAAGATCAAAATTTGCCCAAGAACGGTTAAAGATGGCTCCTCGAGGCTCAACTACAGGCGATGCAAGCGAAAATGGACAAAGCAGAGCAGAGTAAGCAACCTGATGTCCGTTCCTCTGCTCAGGGTGGTCACCAACCTAGTACTGGAGTCATCCCGGTGTGCCCCGCCTATGCCCGCTCCAATCCAGATCCCCGTGCCAATGATCCGCCACAGTCCCAAGAACGGTTCGATCCACTTGACGTTCCCCCCGTCAAGATTGTAACCAGTGACTGGTTCTCGTGGTCACAATTTGAATGGTACGACAGCCTTCGCTTTTGGCGGAATGTGCTCCGTTCATTGGTTCCTCAAGCACCCCCTGAACCTGGCAATCAAGATGACGTCGACGCACTCCGCCAAGCAGTGTCATCAGCGGCCCTCGCCCTCGCTCAGTCCGATTTGGACCACACGTTTGGCCCAGAAACCGATTTGATGCAATTCTGGCTCAATAAGATTACGACGACTTATCCTACAGGTGGGGTTTTTGCCGATTTCTATATAACAACCCCTCTCGATGTCAGGTACTTACACCCCGTCACGAAGCAGCCACTCGTGTGTGACGCCCGTGCGCAAGCGTGGGGTCTGCCAACGGACCGTCAGCAGAAAGTCGGAACCCCGTCGAGTTCAAAGCCCGACGTTGCTACCAGTCAACAGGCCTCGTCCTCGGGTACTGGCTTGCAGCCCTAACAACGCCACGTTGAGTTCACTGATCCACCAGTACAAGGTCAGATAATCGTCCCGCCCCCCCCCACCGGCCGACGACCTGTCTCAAGTTCCCCGCGAGACACTGATCGAATGGTGTCAGGCGCACGATAACGAGCTGTCATTGGCGTCCTATGAAATCACCGATATGCAGAGGAAGGACAAGGAGCAAACCGCAATGATCCAACGACTTCAGCGGGAGAACGAACAGCTGCGTCGGAATCCTCCTCAACCAACTGATCCACCAAAGCCGACGCTAGTCCAGGTTACTCCGCCAGTTCCAACGGCCTCTTCCAACCAACCGCCCGATCTACAAGCGATAATCAAGGAAACCATGCAAGCCACGATTGTTCCTGCCTTATCCGATCTGGCAAAAGCAATCTCCTCTTCTGTCACCAACCTAGCTGTGCCAGCTATGGTCGCACAAACTGGCAACACCATCGCTCAATCAACTGAAAGCATCGATCTTGCAACGTACGAGCGTCGACGAGCCCACAATGCAAACGCACCTCCACCTGGTCAGCTACAACACGCACAGCAAAACGCGTTGGCCGGCTCGCGTATCCAAATTGCGTTGGATAAAGGCAAAATTCCGCAAGTCAACATCGACAAGTATACCGGACAACAAGGCTCACCGCCGTTGGACGAGTGGCTGGCCGATTTCAAATTTCGCATGAAGGCGTATCAGGCAACATCTGATCGGGACCTGCTAACCGTACTGCCTCTGTTTTTAGGAGACAAAGCCTCCCATTGGTTGCGTCAGTTCATTTGCAAATTTCCGGATCAATCAATCGTCACATGGTCCCAAGTAACGAAAGCGATGTGCGTGCAATTTCAATTCCGCGACGAGTCATATCTACACACGCAATTCAAGCAAACCAAACCAATGCCTGGAGAACAGTACCTCGAATATGCAAATCGATTGGAGCTTGCCGCCACAAAAGCGTTCCCCGACACACCTATATCGACGCTTCGATGGCTACTAATCGACACCTTTCGTAGTCATATGCCCCCAGAATTAGCGAAGATCATCCAAGAACAATATGTCGACGAACCGAGCGGAGCCAGTTTTGATGAAGTCGAACTCCATGCAGCAAAAGGGCAACTACGCAATTCAATTTTATCGACACTATCTGATTCAACCCCATCATCGTTCCCTCCAGCGTCTGTGCCAACATCAGCCTCAGTCAAATTGGCAAACATACGAGCATAAATAACCTCAGTGCTCTGATGCAATGTCTTTGTTATTGTTTCGAACTTAATTGTCAGTGGTACGGTGGGTTTTTCCTCATCAAATCTCTTCGAATATCAGACTTCGCTCTTTGGACGCGAATGATTTTAGCCGTCGCGTTTGTGCCACCGCCTTCAGTGATCGATGCCTTTGAACAGTTAGTGGAAAACGAAAATTTCCCTGGTGAGGCGCTGCCAGTTGCCAACTACTTCGAGGATACATATATTGGCCGAAGACAACGTCGACGTCGGCAAGCACCGCTGTTCCCGATTCAGCTTTGGAACATGTACCAGAGTACTTTGGACGATCAACATCGCACCAACAACGACGTTGAAGGCTGGAATCGAGGCTTTTAAGAGATCTGTGGTTCTTCGTTCCCTCATGTTTTTCGCTTTATCGATAATTTGAAAAAAAAACAAGGAATGCACAGTACGAGGTCGCTCAGCTAGTGGCTGGAAACCCCGGAAACTCGAGAAAGAGCAAGAAGTACGCGGCCATCTGCCCGTATCAAGACCATCGTTGAAGATTCAAATCGTGATCTTATTTCTTATTTAAGTGGTATTGCATATAACTATAAGTTGGCTTAGGTTTGGTTAACGTTATGGATGGTGCTTCATCGTTATTGCATTCTTGGTCGACATCACTTTTTTCTGTGACAAGTACATACGAGTATACAGTACATTGAGGACATAGTGAGTCGATTAGACAACTGGGGACGAAATGGGCCGGGGACGAAATGGCCAGGGACGAAATGGCCAGGGACGAAATGGCCAGGGACGAAATGGCGGGGACGGAATGACCTACAACCGTCATCCTGACGTGAGACGAAACAGAAGTCAACAGTTGGGGTCTTTCAAGACTAGCCCCCTCCAACAAAAGTGACCCAGAGCCAAGAGCGAGGGGAGAAATGTTCTTTTCTTCCGCAAAAAAGATTAGAATAGCTATGAATTACATCAGGGCCAGGTTTCACCAAGTTACAAGGTCCACAAGAGACTCTTGTTTTTCCAAAATGAGCCATCGACATTGCCGAATGTTGCAGGACTTATTAACAAGAACAATAAGCGATCTGGGCTCAGAAACTCACAAATTTTCAGAAAAAGCCTAGACTTGAAACTTTTTGAACACTCTTAAAACAAACCGCCATATTCATCTGATCACCGGTTACTAGTCAGAAGGAGGTTCATAGGCCTTGTAGTGGGTTATTCATTGGTTTAGTCATTTTTTAAATGGAAATCCTGCCCTTTTGTTCTTTGGCAGTTGAATATGACGATGAGAGACCAGCATAGTCGAGGAGCAGGGCTTGTAAGCAGTGGCATGTTGAGAATGGTTTATCAGCAGGGTCATTTTATTTGAAGCTTCCAGCTCGAAAAGGGAGTGGTCGTTGAGATATGACCAGGATAATTTCTCAGGTTGACGATCTTTTCTAGAAGGAGTACAAAACTGAGTTTGAATGTGCGATCAAATTAGATCATGCCATTTTCAATACCTTGCTAGATAAGTTGCATCTGATATCTCTGCAGATCCTTCAGATGATGGAAGATGCGAGTGGGGTACGACTTGGAACGTCAACTTTCAGAGTTATGCGCATTGTTACAAATGTGCTATCTGAAACCCTGGGGAGGCCAGGGGAGACTCTTCCACTACAGACATGGGCTCCCAACTTTTCTCTCAAAGGAGACTTTTGAGTAAAGCCGCCATGCCAAGATCGCTTTTCCTCATGTCGTTTAGTAAAGAACGATAACATTGGCACAAAATATGCGTCATACTGATAATATACTTTGCTGAACAAAACTGGTTTTTTGCTGTGAGCAGTTTTTAAAAAATATGGGTTTTTATGGGTTGGGGGTGGGTTCATTAGCGAATGGGTTAAGTTCGGCTTTTAAAAGGGGTTTGGGTTGAGTTCGACTCAAAAATTTTTGGGTTGGGTTCGGGTCGAACTGGGAACCTGAGCCCAAACCTGGCTCTGTGGCCTTAGCGGTTAAGGCGTCTGTGTCTCACGCTGGGCGCGCACTACAAGGGAGGGTTCGACTCCCGTCTGGGTAACATGTGATTGTTTTATGTGTTCCATAGTCCTCGAGTGCGCTGTATGATGCTTGGCTTTAAATAAAGTAAGACATGCCATAGTTTCCCCACCTCAGACTAATTTCACCTAAAAGTATTTGAGTATTTGGTTATCTGTCACTTTTCTAAATAGAAACGGGTCCTCAGCACATTAGACTCACAAATCGTGACAATTGGCACTACGTAGATGCAGAGTAACGCAGAGCCCGCGCGTTACTTATGCTCGAAAACTGCTTTTGCAACAGTTGAGTAAGCTATTTAGTTGAGAAGGTCATATTGGTTTGGTAGTGTTGGTTAGGTCGACTCAAAGAAACTTTTCCAGATACTTTCCACTACGATCACCTGACTCTTTTAGTTGTCTTCTCCACCCACCTCCTTCTCCCTTGTTAAAATATTCTAAACCAAGTCTTTTGTTAGATCCCAACCAGGCCCTGCTGTTGACCCGGTTCCCCTAGCGACGTTTATCATGGTACCTAAACTCGTCCAATTGCGACATCACGCTGGCCTAGGTTTCAAATGAGTCCGAGCGTGTCTTTTGTTTTTTTTCAGCCACTCCCCAAAAGGACATGCTTATTGACATTTCCTGATTCTAGAAACTCAGATCTAGAACCTAGAAGCATACTCTTTTTCCACGCAAGCTGCTGATGTCATGTCTTTCTTGTCGTTTTTCCATCTTCGCCTTCCCAGTTATAAAAATTTTTATTATCACGCATTTGTTTTACTTATATTATGGATATTTGTAGTTTGGCAATTTAGTCTTCTTTTCGAAGAATATCAACACGAAAATCAACACACTTTAATCAAATATGTTAAAGTGGATGAAGATTTCCCCTTTTTGGACAATGCCTACATTTGTATCGATTACCACGACACAATATTTCCCGAAGTATGGTCTGGCATTTTATCGATCGATGAAATCCACGAAAAAAGAATCGATTTTGAAAAATCGATCGCAGAGTTTTTGAGTAAAAATTTTACCACGCATGAAAAACACGGAACTGAGCAACTGAGTGAGGACGAGATGATCAATGCAGTTATCCTTTTAGAACAATTTAATTACCTTGACAATGCTGCAATAACTTGCAGTTTGGCTTTTGGAAACCATAGTTGCGCCCAAATCCTTTTTAATGATTTAAATGAGAATATCGGAAGCAAGGAGCTTGTTGAAACTGAAGAAGCGATTTGGAAGAAATTGAAACCAACTTTATTCAAACAAATTATCCCTGATTTTGGTGAGGCCATATCACCAATTCATATCAGCAGTGATAAAATGTGCGTATCGATTAATTTGCAAGAAAGTTTAAGTCCAAAAAATTCTTCTTTTACTTTTGCTTTTGGCAAAATTACTGAGAAGTATTCGCCCATAAACCTGTCTGATGGTAATTCAATGGAAATTAGCTTCCCGGATTATGTATCTCCGAAAATTGAGTCGAAATTGGATAAAATTCCAACAGTGACTGTGAAAATCAGGAATATGGGAATTTACGATAGCACTAAAACGGAAAAAGCTTGTACCACTGACAAGGAAATCAGCGCCGAAAAATCGATTATGACTGGATTCGACAATGAATGCGAATTTCGGCGATATTTGGACGCAGTGTTCGATCATTGTGACTGTGTTCCATTCAGTTTCAGACATCTGGTTCCCAAATTCGAAAAGTTTCTATCAAAAAAAGCAAAGTATTCAGAAAAATCACAAGATGGCCATTCAACTCATGGACAAGAAAATCCAAGACAATCACAGGATGACCATTCAACTCATGGACAAGAAAATCCAAGACAATCACAGGATGACCATTCAACTCATGGACAAGAAAATCCAAGACAATCACAGGATGACCATTCAACTCATGGACAAGAAAATCCAAGACAATCACAGGATGACCATTCAACTCATGGACAAGAAAATCCAAGACAATCACAGGATGACCATTCAACTCATGGACAAGAAAATCCAAAGCTATCAAGAGAAAACTCTATTTATTGTGAGGTTAAGAAATACAAAAAATGTATGCAAGACCTGACTTGGACAATGTCAAGATTGCATAAAAATGACTGCAAGGAGCAGGAACCATGTCGAATTTGGAAGAACGACTATCAGGTTCTGGTCGATTACACTAGCGATGGCAATCTGATTTGTCTAAAGGAGGACGCAGATCACGAAATATGTGCAACTGCACTCATCACTTTTCAGTGCGATGATAAATTCTATACAGTATACGAGGCAAAATATATTTTCGGCTCAGCGCATTTTGTAGCAGAAATTGGTGGAATGGTATCACTTTTTCTGGGGATCAGTATTTTAGGTATTTGGAGATTAATAGCGTGCACCTATCAAGTCCATCGACTACGTAAAAAAGCCGAGTTTGAAAAGCATTTAGCGGTAGTCCCATCATGGTCAAAAATTTTCTCAAAATATATGGAACGGGGTGATATAGATTTGCTGATTAATGGCCCACCCGATGCGCGAAAAGCCAATGATCGGCTGGTGCGAGAAATCGAATTGAAAATGCTGAACTTACAAAACGAGATGAGTCAAATTAGTGTCAATGTCGGAACATTGCAATCTGACATTTGGAAAATCGGTATGAAAGGAAGAAGAGCCATTATCACCATGCCAGCCAGTGGGCCGGAAGAAAACAGATACACAAAGCGCATACAGAAGAAACTATGGAGTGATGCAGTCGAGGATGTGTGATTTGTGATACCTTGCATTCACATATGCACAGTTATCACATTTTTGAAGGCCGTGTGGACATCAAATCAATCAAATACATATTTGAATATTTGTGATTCCCGAAGAAAAGCTAAATCTTTCACGAAGGTGGGACAAATCAGTCGTCAAAGTAAAAATTGTCAGTTTGCAATACTTTGGTCATCATTAAAAAATGGAAAAACCGTGTGTGTGATTAGACTTATTGATATGGATGTCCATATCTGCATGTAATACATACTCATATCTTCAGAGATATCATATCTATATCTTTTCGCAGATGAATATCTAAATTTTTATCTTATCTTCCAGGAGCCGAGATTTGCATATGAGATATGAATTTGAAAATAATGCTAAAATCCAAAATCAAGGATGCGTGCATTGTCTTGCGAAAGATCATTCATTTTGTGTCAATTTATCGCACTGCTAAAGGTGGCTTTACATAAAAAGGCACAGCGATGCAGCTGGATATGTCTGCCCAGGCCGTAATCAGTCATTAGGTTAGCAGACACTACTCATAATCCCGACGTAGTTATCACCTAAGCTGACCCACAATTACACCCCTGAAGAAGCAGAGTTCCTTGGATGTCAAGCAGGAGGCCTCTGAGAATCCTATTAGACTTGCACACATTTTGCCTTTGATGTTGACATCGGTAGGTGCATGCGCGTAAATGTGAGGCGCGTTCTTTACAAGAGGGAGCAAGCCGCATCAATAGGGCCCTAGCCACCGAGAGTCCAGATGCATTTCCTCATCAGCCTCTTGCAAACTGTGCCTGACAAGAGACCCAATCTGTCTGCAATGTCAATGCGCTCGTAATCTGCATTAAACGTAGGCTATGGGCTTGGCAGGCTAAGCTGATCGACCTAAAACCCTCAACGTCTGCAGTTCCAACTGATGTGCGCGTAAGCTAAAGTTGTTTGGCCACTGCGGTTTGATAAGTTTGATCCGCGACCGCAAAGTCTATTTGAACCACAGTCAATGTTAACTCTCCATGCCTGGAAAAAGTGGAAAAAGAAAAACTCTTTTTGATTTAGATTCTCAATTTTCAGATTTTCGTCCAATAAAAGTTTTGAGCGTACAGAAACCTATATAATTCATATAAACACTAATCGTGAGAGGGACGTGTTGAGACCATTGCCGTTTGGGGGCGCTTGTAATTCTTGGGGGGTGTGGCTCGAGTAGTCGGCTCGGTGAGGAGGAGTCAGGGCGGGATGAGAGCAGGCCGCCGGGAGAGATCGGGGCTCTCCCTTGCTTGTTTTCACTCGATTCGATTCCATCTGTTTTGTTCTGAATTTGTGGGGAGCCACCCTCTTGTGTTGTCCACCCCATTAGCAGAGCTGTGGCCTCTTGTGTTGTCCACCCTATTAGCAGAGCTGTGGGGCAGGCCAGGCGCCAGCCAGGGACTTCGATTAGCATACTCTCAAAGGGCCTCTGCGGTCGTCGTTCCCCTTGGTTCATACTGAAAGAGTCCAGGAGTTGACTCCAGGGCAGGTATTTGTTTTGTCTGCGGATTTGTCTGTGGGTAAGGTCTAGGACGGTTGAGACATCGTCGTGCATTGTTGTGCTTCGTAAAGGATCCTCTGGTGTTGACTGAGTCATTACTGCGCCATCGACAGCGGAACTGCTCGCCAGCGTAGGCATCTTAGGACCGGGTGCATTCGACCAGCAGCCAGGCTAGTATCACTGCACGGAGCAGTTGCAGGCACCCTTGGGAGGCGCGGCGGCATACACGCCTGAGAGGTTTGTTGAGGAATCGGGGTCTTAGTGATCGACACTCTGCAGGAATAAGCCTTTCTATCAGGCTTGGGCTATTGAAGACCTCGGACCGATCGCTTGTAAGATAAGCCCGAACCCGCGGCACGAGAGCGAAGAAGCACGAACAACAACATGACATCACTCATAACAGACGCAAAAACTGACTATAGTGGGTTCCTAATTCGTGATAATGTCAAGCCTAATGCAGAGGCGGAAGTAATACGTGTGTATTATGTCTTGCAGAAGAGAGCTACCTGGCCATACCATTTCGCTTGCTTGTCCTTGAAATTTAGTAGGCTTGACCAGCCATGGTGCATTTACCATGGCACCATAGTCTTTGTTATTTTCAAGCAAAATTATTTCACAACAGTCGCTCTTTCTAAAAGAGTTACGCAAGCGTCTGCTGTTGAGGCAGAGATTATCGAAACAAAGTAATTCTTAGGCGTGTTAACAGCTCCAGTGGCACGCACAAAAGCTGTGAAGCTGACTGATGATACACTGCTCACCGAAGACGGAGGGGTGGGGTGTGAAAAGTTTTGGTCAGTGTGAAAATGCAAGGGTCCCTTCCTCATCTTGAGGGCCAAACCCCGAAACACCAAAAGCATAAACTGTTGATTTTTAGGAAATTTCGATCATGCTATTGGGCCAACCCTAAAGAATCGTAAGCTCTAAAAAATCTTTGTTTTCTGAAAGGGCGCCGAAAAAATTTTGTAAAAATTAACGAGTCGCCAAGCTCTGCTGTATCGTTCTATAGGTGAGTTTAGGGGTTTATGTTTTTCCTGCCCATGCTGACTGCTTTTCGTGGCAGTGGGTACTGATTTATAAGTTTCCTGAATAGGTAATAGTAATCGTAATAGACATGACAATAAAACGCTGTTTAGGATCGATCATGAGCCTCATTTGGTCCTGGATTCTGAGATCGGCAGTAGGCCCCAGTCAGCAAAGAGTACAATTCGAACACATGCCAGACTACTGCATGCTGAAATGTAGTGCACTGTACATACAGTACAACTGTTGAAGGTATGTTCCTTTCCGGAGCCCGAATCTATTGGTCTCGTGAGCCCTACCACTACGCGTTCTGCTCGCAACCCACACCCGTTCTCTGATTTCAGGATGACAAAAAAGCAGCAGCGAAAGATGAATAAATAATGAATAGCGAAAGATGAACAGGAGTCATCAGGCACAGGTCATAGATAATACAGTAGATATGTTGCTATCTATTATTCCGGGCGGGGCTCGTGCGTGACCTGGTGGGACCCGCTGGTAGAATCAGGCTTGTGACCTGGTGGGTTAGGCGTCTGCCTCACGCCGGGTGCGCAGTTACGGACAAGTGTTCAACTCGCGGCCTGGTAAATAAATTCTTGTATGTTCGTCTATTAAAATGTACCCCCCTCGAGTGCACTGTCAAGTGCTTGGTGATGTGGTTGAAAAAAGGAACAGGGACAGGATCTAGTCGTGCTTTTCGCAGAGAAAAATACATGGGCTATCTTTCCTATGTCTTTATTGCGTCTTAAAAATAAGAAAACGCACCTAGACATTATTTCAATAAAGATATGGAGGTCAACCAGAAATCCTAAATGCGAGGCACTCCGACCTACCATTATATATTCTCTAGACTGTAGTACAGTACTTGCAGATTCTTAATCTTTTCTAGATTTGAGCTTTTTAGTAGGCGGCCACATTGTCCTCGCCAGGTATATAATAAATAACCTGAGCACGTTTTCCTTGAGGTGGTTCAATGACACTTTGCTCTGGATACCGTTCTTTCGAGATTTCGGACGAATGATGATAGACGATGTGTTCGCGCGCTGGAGGTGGCAGGACGATTTCTTCCATCGGGTCTGGTATGAACGGCCTGAATGAGGAGAACATCTACTTCGGGTTGTTGAGTCATCATCGAAAACCAGAAAGATTCCTTCAAGTACACAAACACACCAAAAAGGACATGCTGGAAGGAATATTAGTTGGAAGAAAACTGCCTTGGTATTTTACTTTGAAACAAAGAATCGGATAAACTACTGCACGCCCTCAGATATGGGCCAACAAGAGGAAAAGCGATAGAAACAGTAAGTGCAAGAGAATAATGCACAAGAGGATAAAAAAAACTTTTGGCAAGAAAACAGATGCAAATACCTCACAAATAAATACTGTAGTAGAGATACGATAGAGAGATGCAGGGAACTGCAGGAAGCCTAATTCTAGACGGCACACGAAGGGTAGCATAAATGCATATTACTACAGCACTTGCAACTTCTCTAGCATGCATTGTGAAGAATGACTACGAAATGAAATATTATCATGCAAATACCAGATCAGACCAAAGTAGAGTACAAAGCATTTATCGTACATGCACAACCAGATGAGCATATCCATGCAATCGGGGCACAACCTCGCAATAAATAGAGTATAACAAACCAGCAAGCAATGCATGGCAGAAATAACCTAGCCTAATAGTTTACACTCGTTCAGACCTCAGATAGTCCACTTTCGCCTTCTGCTCCCTAGGTGTCTCCACGTGCGACAATAGGGGACGTTTCTCCTGCGTAAACTCCCTCTCGTCATGATGCTCGACAGGAATTGGTCTGGGGGCGCTGACGAATGTTTCTTCCATGGGACTAGGCACGAATGACGGTTCGCGTTCTGAAGTTGTAGCCGAGGTTGGTGTGGTCATATTCAACGAATATCGTTCACTCCCACTTCCAGTCACTCCTGGGTGATGGACACTGATGTTGCCTAATTGCCTATTACTCAACACTGGCTCACCCATACCTTGATCTCCTATCAGCTCATCGCCAGGACTCGAGTCTGTTGCTGTGCTATGCTGGTTTCTGAACATGTTATTGGCTCGTCGTGCTCTAGCCTGTCTGGGCGAGACGCTGACACCGCCTCGCACTTCTCCTATACTCGTCGATGTCAGTGTAGTTGAATGAAAATTTTTCGGTCTGGTGGCCGTTGGTGGTCCGTAATTGTAAGAATAGGTAGATGAAGAATTCAGAGAAACTGGTGTCGTCATCGCATTCGTACTCATCGGAGTTTTGATCTCGATTAAATTGTCACTGGGAATTCGCCGCAGTGTGCCGCCGGATATCAAAGGCATTCGTGTGTACATTTCTACTTCTACGAAAAAAGAGGATAGCGAAGTCGTCATTGACAGATAGTCCATAGTTATTGTGTGAAAATGAATGATTACAGTGACTAGTCAGGCATTTAGTGGCACTACAGAAGACTAAACAGAACGGGGCTGGAAAGTTATGGGAGCACGACAAGCAGCGTAGAGAAAAACTAGTTTAGGCTAACACACTTGGCCAAAATACTTGATCGTACATTCTTTCCGTATGAATTTTTGCGCCAATGTTTGAATAGTCTGTCCATGTGTGTTTGTTTTGATATACGTGGACAGTCTTTCCTATCCCTATTTAATTGGTCACATGAAATTTCAATCTTGAGTGCACTTAGAAACCAAGCTACCCAATCGTCAGCCACAAACTACAAGGAAAGCAGGACGTGGAACTGTAAAACTTTCGGGCATTCATATAATGCAACGTGAGGACTTTCAGCAGCATGTGCAGGTCAGGTCTCGCAATCTTTTATTACGACGACCTACTATACACAGTACCTGTGTTAAAATAGTAACCAATTATCCACGTCAAGCTAGACTTTTCAAAAATGCACTCTGTGGCCAGGCCAATTATTTTGGCGTGCCAGCATCTCCAATTCAAATTGGTGCTGTGAATATTTCCCTGTGTAAGTGTTTAGCACGAGGGGTAACTCAAACCTTAAATTACTGTAAATTGATGCAATCTCTGGTCTCCACTTGCCACTTTTGCAAGGCCTGTCCTTGGCAGAAGTCAGAATTTCAGTTAGCTGCTCTAAAGCTGTGATTTTCATGCCTAACCATGCAATTCATGTCATTTTTTGGGCAAGTAATTCAAAACGCGTTGATACCTTGATTTGATTTGATCTAGAACTCACAGCTGAAGGCTGTCCTCTCGCGGTGAAGTGAGAAAAGCCCGGCTAACAGGAAAAGACCCCATGTCGGATTTATACGCTAGTGTACACGAAAGGACTCGACCTGACAATTGCAAGCAAACAAGTACCTGTGCTCCAGCCGAGACAAACTGCAACGGACAATAAAGTGTGAATAACAGACAAGGGCCACCCATGACTAGACTTAAGTTTACACAAATAAATCAACCAGCTGAATAAAAACTGTTTACTTACTGGGCGGTGGTGGTAGGGCAGTTTTTTGATAAACAACAGGAGCCTTCTTGGGCGGCGGCGTAGGAGCTCGTTTCTTTTTGCAGCAATATTTCCAGCAATAATAAATGATGCACATGGTCAACAGAAGAAGCAGCAAAAATCCTAAGACTACCAGCAGTATAAGCAACCTAAAACAATAATCGATGTTAAAGTCGTCAAAAGTGGTCATAGGAGTTTTACCATAATGGGAATCCGCCTGGCACTGGAGTACAGCATTCTCGCCCACAACATTCCTTGTCATTGCTGCAGCTGAAAAAATGCCATCTTTTAAAAACACTCTTGATTAGGAGAAGCGGTGAATAGAAAACTCCATCTAAGGTAGCTGGAAAAAATTTGGTATCTGTTCAGCAGCTTAGTAGGTAGCAGAAAATACAGCTTAGAGTGAAAACTGAATGAATGACGCTATGAAAAATGGCTTGACAGATCAAAGTGCCCTCACTAAGCCCAGGTATGGAGGGGGATAGGTCCAGGGTGGTTAGGTGCAGGGTTCTCGACAATAGGTACTGGTAAACATCGACTCGCACTGACATGGATTTTTTCAGTGAAAGTTCACAGACTTACGGAAAATAATATTCTTCATTTCTCGAATTTCCAGCCGTTTCGCTGTAATAACAGACATGCCATCCGTCGGCTTCCAAATCTGGTTTAATTCCATGACTCAGTTGCTGCAGCTGAATCAAATCCTCTGTGGCCATCTTCAAGTCGTTTGCTGGTTTTTTTCTTAAATGTTCCGAAAATTTAATCAATTCAACAAAAACTGAACTTCGCGAATTCAAAATCTGCGCTGACACATTGGCATTTTTCTCGATTATAAAAGAAGAAAAATGGGTTCGTTTCTTGATTGAACGTGATCCGCCCAGAGGTCGTACAGTTCAGATTGTACAACAATGTGCGACTAACGATCAGTTTTGAAAAGAATTTTTCTAGTGGGCCGAAGTAAAAGATTGAAAAATGTCAAATTTAAGTAGGCACTAGAACACCGCCTAGTTAATAAAGACAACCCTTCCTGGAGAGTCGTTTTAAAACTTGTCGTAAACGACGTCGAATCGCGTCAACCTAGAAAAATTTTAACGACTTCACTATATTCTTCACGCTACGTTCTTCAAAGTCTATGAAGGCACAGTCATGGGCGAACACGTAATGTGTCTAGAACGTAAATTTATAAGGAATCAAGTATTGGATATACAACTGGCGTCATTGCCCCCCCCCCCCCCCCACCGCCGTTTTTCCACTCCACTTCTGGCCAGCACTCGAGAATGGCCTGTCATTATCGAAGGCCGATTCGCCTATTACTCACGCTCGACAATTCCGAAAACGGTCATTAGCCCTCTCTGGCCTCACCGAGTGTTTAAGCCTAGAGTTTCTTTAAGAATATAATCCTTTGCAGTTCGAGGTGACTTACATGGGAAAAGAGGATGAGACTAGAAACGACGCCACGCAATCTGACACCATCGGCCTCTTATGTAAATATAAGGGCAGCCGAGGTACAAGGCGTGCACGTGGTACACTTATTTATTTGCATATGCGAACTGGTCCTTGGGGAATCAGTCCATACTCGATCCATCTGCACGCGACTGGCGACTAGTGACAGCCGCGCGAAACGGTGGCATTAGCGCATAATATCGTCAGTCACCCTCGTCGACGACCTCGATTTTAATCTGTCATGCGTGATTACTCTATACCACTAGTCAATGGCCAAATATGGAAGATGCAAGATGGAACGCGTGTCCGCTTGAGAATTGGTCTCATTGACATTGACGGAATCCTTCAAAGAGAGCCCCTCGCCCACCCTCACTCCCGCACCAAAACACCTAAACCAGGGCCAGGCGACTCGACCGCCTAAATAGATGCGAAAGGACAACACAAAAGGGGAGGACATCGTTATTATTGAACCACAAGTCGACTTTGACCAACCTCAGTCCACTCCTCGGTTCAATATTGAACGCTACAATTTTTACCTCCTCCTCGCCTTCTGACGAGTACCTTTGCGGAATTTGGAAACCTTGGCAACTTTCGATGACAAAATCCACTCGAAGCAGTTGCACGCGTGTACCGGTTCTAAATCGTAGAAGATTGAATATAAGTGGAAAAGTTAGAGACTGTGGGGGGAAAAACAAGAAATGCCATTTGTCGTCCAGTATATTTCTGTACACTGCAACTTCTGCAATCTACTAAATCCGCGCGTCGCACTCGACTCGTAGCCCGCAGTGTATGCACACAGAAGCCTCGAGTACAGTGCCAGCCGCCTAACCATGTAATGCGCGTCTCGTATTGTCAGTCCGCGTCCCAATCGTGCACCTTCTCGTTTTTTGTCCAATCTACTTTCTAACTACAACAGGTTCCAAAATCAACTAACCGCCCGCTGCTTTCGCTGCACTGCTGCCTGCACAGGGTTTCAATGCAAGCGCCGATACGAATTCGTCTTCTCTAACGTAGAAATAATTTTCGTCGGCAGTTGGATAATTTTATCGGCAAAAGATGAATCTTTGTTTATTTTCGTTCAGGATGAGCAAGAACAAACAGGTGGAGTCTGGAATGTGAGTGCAGTAAGGAATAATATTGTACTAAGATAATCGCAAAAACTTCACGTAAACATCTAACATAAAACCTGTCTGTTCATTGAATAAAGCTCACTCAATTAATAAGCAACACAAATTTGATTTTTACTGTGTAGTGAACCATTTCTATGCATTTCACGCGAAGAGTTTACGCGAATGAAAAATTTTTGTAATGCTGAGGGTTTCCACGCTAAATTTTTTTTGGGAAACATACTGAGCGGATAAACTATTTAAAAACCGTATGTTCTAGTTAATAATCGGCTTCAACATCATTCCTGTCAAGGAATGAAGTCGTAGTGGATGCATTCGCTTTCAGTATTCACACTGCTTAATGATACGGGAGGGCAATTAGTACATCCATCGATCACCCTTGAGAATAAATGGCATGCGTTTTCGCTCTCCAAAAAATCGAAACTGCGGCACCAAACGCGTTCTGAACATATCTCGGCGCAATTATGGACCAGTGTGTTCGATATTGATTCGATTGGGGTCTCTGCCATGCATGAACCTGGAACTGGTCTGTAACCTTGGGTATCAGCTAAATAAATAATCCTCATCATTCTTCACAAAATGTCAAGTTATGACTTCAAATTTTTCTTACTTCTTATTTGGCAGAGGGGATATAAAGGACAGAAGTCAGTTCTGCTTCTTATATCTCCAAAATATTGGCCGGATTTGCTACCTGCACTGAATAGAGCGAAAAAATATTCCGCGTCATTTTCGTAGATATCGTCGGGGCAAAGGCGATTCCCGATCCAACTATTTGCGGCGGACATCATTTCGTTCGGTTTATCAACAGCATCGTGCCAAAAAGTCTTTGTGATAGCATCCGTGATGCACATGTTTCCAGGGACTGCATGATCGCGCTGGAGGGCAATCCAGACAGCCACGGTCTTTTTACTTCGATATTTCGTCTAGAATCCAAAGAAATGTACTACAAGGAATCCTCAGCAAATGAAGGATAATATGTATGCTAGGAATGGGTTTTTTCTTGAGGCTACGCTCATTCCGATTCAGAATGGAGACAGAAAACGATTTCTACTTAATCAGCGAGAAAGTAGAAAAATTTAATCCATGAGCACAGTACTTTCTTGCCTGACAATCATTCGGATGAAGCAAAAACAAAAAGTGAAATTAAAACTTTGCTGATACAGTACACAACTTTTTATAGTAGATTCCGGCTTATTACCAGCCGTGATGTAAGTTGCAGGTCGCAAAAAATTGACTGTTGGATGGGTTTCACCTGTTTTTGAGATCTTCGCTTGTGCAGGTTATATAGTAGTCGCAGACAGAAGGCAGCACGGGCGTCAGTTATGGATTTGTGGTGATCTGAATTGTGAATTCTAGCAGCCTGCACAAACTGATACTCGGTGGCAAAGCCAAGGAAATTAAAAGTTCCAGATCTGACAGACGGCTCCTTAAAGCACCCGGCTGGATCGACGAGTCGGTTCAGCTGGGTCTGTTGGCTTGGCTGGTCGATTTGAGGTTATAACCTCAAGTTGAACTTATCACCTATGCGTTCTAGCATCCTTTGCCCACCTTCCTACAGGCAATAAGATGTAATTTTTTCTTTACAATTTCGATATTCGCCTTTCGAAAACTTTGGGTGGGATACATACAATGCAAAAAAATGCAATCTGCTTTTGACAAACTGCAACCATACAGTACTGTGCTTACAAGAACCATATCTGATATTTTGTTGAACTCGCTGGTTGTGTGAATCTGTGCGAGTGTTGCCCCACGATTTTCACATGAAGTCCAAGCGCTTTCCCAAGTTTTAGGGTAGTTCGTAATGAAAAAACAACGGCCACCATCCGATGTGCCATTGTATAGAGTTGAGCATGCGTCACTGCCAATGCAAGTTTGATTGATAGCAGTGCTTTGCTTGCCTGCAACAAAAAACACATCTTCATCAGATTTGAACCTGCTACAAATTCTGCAAAATCCTATCTTACTCCATATTATTAAAAGAATAAGGAAGGGGCCAATAAATACTGCAAGGCCAGCAAGTTGATGCCGCGCCATTGTTCTGCCCGGATGTTCCCAGTGACCACGAAGGGCTATTCAAGGCGGCTAGAAGCTGCGGTCACCATCGTTCGAGCAGGTTCCATGGTGATACGCTGCTGGCTGTAATTTCATGCCGTTTGAAAACCTGCGTCTTCTTTGCTGTGGTGTTCCGTCATGTCGTCAAAATAAAAAAAGGTGCTTCTTCTAATCTATTTTCAACACTATTATCTTCGAGTGTTGCTGCAATGTTTTTCCATGTGCAACTTTGCGCAAGCATAACTCGTCTTTGATCTCAAGTTTTTTTTGTCTGACTGTTCGCGGCTTACTACCAAACAGGAAAAATGAGAAACACTTAGGCTATTCACATCCTGCAAATTTTCATGGTACAGTATTTTAAAAGGTGCTTTCCGCCTGATAATAACGTGCCACTAACAATAATCACTTTTTCATCGACTCTTGTCCAGGTTTTTCCTGCAGCAGGTGGTTTGTGGAGAACTGCTTAGGTGGCCTAGATTGATGTTTACCACTTCGTAGCCCCAAACCCTTTTTTTAGTCCAGTTTTTAAGCGAAAGTCTCTCCTTTTTAAATTTGTTTTCTGAAACCTTAGAGAAGTTTGCATCAACTTTGGGTACAGTGCGATTGAAGTTTTCACCTGCGCTCTCTTATGGATCAATGTATTTATGCTCTTCTGCGCTCAGATACATAGGCTGACGATCCAAGCCTGAACAGTAGGAAGTTCGCTGGATTTCTGAATATAGCTAACGTGCCGCGTGACAGAAAATAATGGAAAGTCTGATGAGAAGAGCTAAAATTGCACGATTTGAAAAACTGTCCTAGTTTGCTTGAAATCCCCGAGCCCAACTGCCTTTTGGTGTTTCTGACAGGCTTCGAGCGAATCATTGTGCTCTTGTTCCTCATGATAATGCCCGATTCAGAGAGCCTGCCCCTAAAAGACACAGAATCTTGGCTCGGCGGAAAAATTGCGTTCTCCAGATATGGTATCATGATTTATGGCACAGCCGATACTGTGCAATAGGAGCCATCTCCACTGAAAATTGTTTGTATCCCCTCGGAGATAATAGAGTGAAGATGGTAGATACTATTCATGCCACCTCAAAGACAATGAATGACCACTGGGATGGAGAAAACGGGCTGTTTGAAAAAGTGCTTATTTTCTAGCCGGGCACTTCCCTGCTATCAAGTTGAGTGTTCTCGATGAGCAAGGCCACATCATAGTCGACGATAAAGGCCTTTGCCACAGAAACAGATCGTAAAACTTGCCTTACAATCTGAATTATGAAAGATGGCTTCTCCAAGCAGCTGCTTTAACAGCAGCCTTTTTCGAAGCACCACGATTCAACGCACTTTTTCACTCACCTTTTGGACTTAACTACCCCCGTGTGGTAGTTATCGCTTATCGCTTATCGTCATCCCCATAATAAAATTACAGCAGATTAACTGTTGGCTGCAGGTGCATTTTAATCTGCAGTACAATCAGTAGCGAGTCCCGCTGAAGCCATGACAGAGCGCCACACTGTTGTGAATCTTATTATCATTACCAGCCTGGTTGCAGCCTTCCACACAGTACAGAGTAAGGTTCCTGTTTCTTTGTGATAATTTGATGTAAAAACTTGAATTTACTTCTTTATTGTAGACGCTAAGAGTAATGATTTCGATCAAATATGCGTCGAGAGTAACGAGTGTGTACGTTCTTACAAAGGGACCACCGATGGCAGCCGCTGTTATTTCATAGTTGACAACGCAACGAATTGGGAAAACGCTTGGACAGAATGTCAAAATCGTGGAGCGACTCTCGCACAAATTCATACGACCAGCGAGTTTCACAAAATTACCTTTTTAATTAGAGTAAGTAAAAGTATAATAACACGGATTACATTTGGCGAATATGCCCAGCATCGATTGTGTTAAAAGAAAGAGTTCGATATCCTCGCGATACTTGCAATGCATGCCACGAACACAATTATTGTTGGACAATTCTTTCATAACGGACTAAAATTGACCGTCAAAAACATATGTCCGTATAGGAACTAGGACCACCTCCAGCAAATTTTAACATATCTATTGAGCGTACTGTCTAATCGACCTCATGAGTCCGTGTATTTGCCGGTCTGCAGTGCGTGGCATTATCCTCAATCTTCTTATCCATCCTAGACTCCACATCGCTACTACACTACGCCCTGAGTCTCCGCACATGAGTACTGTCGTTTATTTTTTAAAATCCGCGATCGACCGGGATATTCTCTGGCGATTGCTGGCAGACAATGCCTGCATTCCAAGTAAAGGGCAACCTTAAAATAAAAAATATCATGTGGCTAAACTTTTGTGCAAAACCTTCTCGAGGTGTGGAATGTAGGGTCGGTTGTGCAAACGATGTTTCAGTGCACAAAATACTAAAAGTCTTGCATTCTTTCAAGACATGCGGTACACGCACAATGCGTGAGAGTAGGTAATCCTCAGACTAACTTGAGTCAGGTCTATCTATCCAGACCTGACACCACGCCTTGCTGAAAAAGTTTTACATAAATGCCTTGTGAAAGGAAAGATACAATATCTAAAAAATATCGCAGATTTTCCTCATCCTTGATCTGCATGTTCATGCAAATTCAGGCTCAAGCAGTAAGCGAGCCAGGTGTACGAAGGACTCCTAGTTGAATCTACTGAACAGCAAAAGATCATGCTGCAAGCGCATTTGGCCAGGGCAGGACTCAGAGCGCCCAACAGAGGAGAGAATTACAACAAGAACAATTTGCAGGACAGGTACAGATCGATAGTACTCGGCGGTTTTTGGCTTGCCCTTCAACGTGATCGTAATGCTTCTGGAGACATGTGCAACGCGGATGCTAAAGCGAACACCTTTTGGTACGATGGTGTCAATGAACGGAACCAGGGAATGCCAGTTTCGAGTAGTTGGATCGAAAGTTGCCTTTGCCCTGACGACAATAATGAAGACGAGCATTGGTTTGCTTTGTTCAGAAGAGGCACTGCATCTGTCCATTTTCTCGGGGACATCAACAGCAACTCCAAAGATTGTCCATTGTATCCGCTATGCCAGCTGAGAAGTACGGAAGATATAACCAAGCCTGACTAATTTTAAGTGATAAGAATATTGACTTTCAGCCCAAATCCAAGGTTACAAACCGAAGCCAGGTTCCTGCATGGCGGTGAGTCCATTTGAATCCGTCGTGGCTGCAAATGTTCAAATTTGTGCCGAAAAATGTTCAGAGCGCGTTTGGTGCCGTAGTTTCGATTTTTTTGAGAAGGAGCTGCGATGTTATTTGTTCTCCAGGATTATTTCAATGGAAACATGCCGACTTAATGCTATATTACCGATAGGTACCGTCAGCAATGTCAGTGAATGCATACACTATGATTACATTCCGTGATACGAAGGCAATATGAGAACTTTTGAGCGCATGAAGTTTTAGATTGACTGCAAAAAAGTTTTTGCAACTTCGGTGTCTGAAATGCGCTTTATGAATACAGAAAACAAAGGTGTTTTCCTTCCCCTGCATGGCGTAAATTTTCAAAAAATACAATTAACGTTTTTCGAGAAAAAACTACAAGGATATTATAATGCACACGACATATTGGCATCAAGGTCCTGCCAAAGGCTCGCTAACTTTATTTTCATACCCAACACCAGAATTATAGCAGGGGCACTTCAGTGCAAGCAGTCAGAAAGAATTACTTCGCAGTGTGCGCTGAAGGTACCCCCACACTACCACTGGGATTAAATAATGTGGAGGAGACGTATTACCGAATATGCTCATGGGGAGGAGGCAAATGAGTATAAGCGTATGCAACTTGTACAGTACGATCTCGTTGATACTGCTTCCCATTGCCAGCAGTTTTCCCACTCTGCATTTAGAATACCGAATCTTCCCGACAAGTGCAGTATGTACATATGTGGCAGTAGATTTCTTAACGGTATTCGTTTTGCCAGTCGACTCGTGAAAGAACTGTGGCTTGTTTTTCCCTCCATGCACGAAGCGTTGATCAGATACAGTTTCAGAAAAAGATTCAGTTTCAGTTTTAGTTAAGTCAACTGAATTTAATTGAATGATTCAGTTTCTTCTGGCAAAAAATTTTGTACCGAAATATGCACGCTTGGCGAGCAAAAATCTCCACTTCTCGTCATCCACATGCCGCATTTTTGCATGTGAGGCTTCAACAAATCACAAGGGACCCTTGTCAATCATGTCGAGCTTGAAATAACGAATGATTGTAATTTGTTTCGGTGCGAAAGATGGCTCTCTGAAAAATACTGGACCCGTCTGACAAATTGGTCAACAGTAGTGCGCCAGAAATCCTGCAAAGTTTCTGAAGGTCATCCTGCTATGTCGGCGCCAGAAACCCGAGTGTTGGAACACGAAGCCCGGAGACTGGAACATGAAAACCAAGTTTAGAAAAATCGTGTAAGTTTTTTCCAATACTCTATCTTCTTGTCACACAGGACTTCAGTCGCTGGCCACTGCTGACCAGCTGACCAGACGGGTCCAATATTTTGCAAATAGCTTTCTTTTGCATCATGGAAAAAGTACAGTCATCGATTACATTTAGTTAAGCTTGACCATTGGCACGGCTCCCAAGGAGATGCAACTTTAACATGTTCTCCGATGGAATGATTGAAATTACAGAAGCACTCGTTTACGTGCAGTATTTGAATTACGCTGATCCCTTTTCAACATGGAGCTTTCTGAAAACTCTTTCAATCGGCGCTAACATAGCAGGAGCTGATTAATCGCTGCAACACTGCAAAGATGCGGCAATCATCTCCGTTGTTCGGATATCATTTTATTTACAACCGCGTAGAACTTTTAAAAAATGACAGAATATGCCCCTCACTCGCGATTAACAGGATTCGAATCAGCAATTGTCTTAGATGCCTTTCGTTTCTCAATGAGCTTTTGCACGAAAAGCCGAAAACCGGCAGCGAGGTTTATGAAACGCGGTCATTTGGAAACTGTCTCTAACTGATTCTAAAAACATTAAGTTACAGTTGAATTCCGTTTCGACGGAGGGATTCAGTTCCAGGTTGAGTTAGGCTACATGCACGGCACGCTTCATCGACTCTAGGGCGTGCGCCGATTTAAAGACAAAGTGCACGCTGGAATCGGTGTCGGAATATTGAGTATGATATACGTACTGTACACGCAGATTCAGCACTCGCTTTTTAGTGGGTGTAGAGAAAACTTTGGACCTCCATCAGCTATGGAAAAATGCTGGAAGTTTTTTTTGCAAAGGGTTGGGAATTCAAAATTTCGACCTTCTTGAGAAATTGAGATAGCGGAGCAAAAGTTTTTGCCACCCCCATTAGACATCGAGTGCTAAATCGTGAATTCTTTTCTCATTATTCCGACATCGATTCTAAAGTGAACTCCGCCTTGAAGCCCGTCCCTTTTTTATGCATGTGTAAGAGTGCTTGAATGTGACGAATTCTAATGAGTTGCACAAAAAGATACAGTATGTCACCCAACAGTGTGAGTGCAACAGGCATGAGCTCTGGCCTAAACAGTGTATGAGTTCGTGCGTGTGCTGCGAATATCTCAGGCTTACTACTCCGAGGTCTCTCTCTGAATTGCTCTCGCCGCTTCTGTTTTTTTCGACTTTAGCACTACTTCTGTCAGTGCTGAACATAATATGATTTTTACTTATACTGTCAAACTACAGCACACATTCACCGATTCTGAAAAGTTGCGCTATCACTTGTGAACTCTTCGATTCTCGGCTCGTGGCATGGGTGCTCATGCACTAGTTGCGATAAAACATTTTCCCTTTTTTATTTTGTTTTTTTCTACCGTTTTTGTCGATACTCGATTGGCTTTTACTATTCTTGGGGTCATACTGCTGTTCTTTACCAGATTTAGTTTTACTTTCCCCGCATTTCCCACCGCCGTATTTTCCTTGTTGCGGCATTCGTTTGTTTGCAGGGCTGAATATATTGTTGAGAGCCATCTTGGTTGCCTTGGTTGCGCATAGACGACTGACTGTGTAAATACATTGCACACTGAATTTTCCATTAATTGCAAGCCACTTAACCTGGTTATAACTCAACATGTACGGATAGTCCATAAGGACACTTTCGTTCACGCGTATCTAAAATGGAACCTGCTGCAAACATAATAATTTACGAATAAGATAGGCATACCTGCCAGCCGCTCTGGGCCAAAGTAATTGACAAAGAAAACAGTTCGTAGGTTCTTATTACTTTAAAAGCTGTCATCTCTCTTATGTATTCGCCGTTCTGCATTGAATTCACCACATAGCAATTTTTTCGGTGTGAAACGAATAAAGGCATATTGTTACAGGTTTCATCGTTGCATAATGAAATCTGATATGCACACTCTTCGCTATAAATCATATGTGCGTGTCATGGTAAAGTCGAAATTATGCAGATTATTACTTACCTGACCTCCAACACGCCAGTGACGGTGATAGTGGCACCCTCCTTGATGTCGTCAGGATTCATGTAGAAGAATCCACGATCAGGCTGAAAGAACCACACATTGGCGAATATGTACGGTCAGCAGAGTGACGACTGAACTTACCCATTGGCAACGAGCAGGGCTAAATATCGCCAGCGCACACAAGCCAAAAAAGAACGGTGTCATTTTCGTCTTCCTCAATCGTTCTGAAAAGCAAATTATGCCTCCTGCGCCTGCGGAAAAATGAAATATCTAGTGGCAGCAGCGGTATATAACTGGCTGGAGATCACGATAGTATAACGAGATCTCAAAGAAGCTGCATGAACTCCAGCCTCGTAATTGAAAACGATCTCTGGTTTTCTTCGGTTTGCGCATAATAGCGAGAGTATCGAAGATGCAGGGCGTCAAAACCTAATCTGAAACAACAAATGACGGCCATGTGCAAAGAATTTCGTAAGGATACAAAACAGCCACGCATTCCGTGGCAAAAACGTGCCACAGAATAAAAAGGGCAAAGAAAAACAGAAAAACAGTCAAATGAGTTTTTGGAATAACATTATGCTGGCTCATTTAGAAACCTCGCCTTGCCTTTTTTAGCGTGATGAAGTCTGATCAGCATCGAAAGAAGATGCCGAACATCACCTACTTACAATACTGTACACTATATGCTCGGGTCTGGGCTAAATTATGAGTTTGAGTGTGTGCTGTGAATATCTCAGATTCACTGAGCTGCTGTCACTTTCCGCACTGCTAAATTGCTGAATTGCAAAGATGCGGGTCGTCAAAAACTCAATCCAAAGCAGCCTATGCAAGGCCATGGGCAACATAAGTTCGAAGGGTTTTTTGGAGTGATCTTATGCTGGGTCATTTAAAAACGCCTCCTTGCTTTCTGTATTTTCGATAAAACCGTGCAAGCTGTGATGGATGCATTTGGCTAGAACCCTTCAGTCCTGTTGTGCCCCTTTGGTCTTTTTCTCTAATGTCTGCAAGGCTTCGTTTTTTCCTTTTCTTCTCTTGGTGCCGCTTCTCATCCTGTCGCCAAGTGTTTGCTAAAATTTACTAAGATTGCTTGTGGCTTACTAAGATCTTAAAAAGAATCAGTAACGGAAACCCTTATTAAAGATGGGTGGTTATATTTATTAGATTACATAGATAACCTGCAACACAAGACACACATTCAGTAACTTGATAAGGTCTTATTGTTAGTAAGAAATTTGGAGCCTCACTGAGAATACTTACTAAGATCTTACCAAGAATATATTTTCTTATTAAGATCTTGCTAAGAATTATTACGAAACTTCCTCTTCCCATGATTTTATCAAATTTTATTGAGAAAATGATCGGCTGCTAAGATTTTATCGAGTCTTACTAAGAAACTAGCAAGATGCTCTTACTAAGAAACTAGGAAATGCGGGCTTGACTTTAACCAAGGGTCGGTCAATCAGGGTTTTGACAGAATTCTGACCATGACCCTGAGGTCATTTTTAACACTAGCAAGACAGAAACCGGATCAGACAGACAAAGCAGGCGCCAAAGGTACAGTACGCAGCAGGCTCAAGGAGATCCAGATCCAGCAAGATCAGATGTTATCCCAAATTCAAAAATTTAAAATTTTTAGATTAGCAGCATGCGCATACCACTTGCACTTACTCGATTAAAAATTGACCCATTCTTAATTTATTTTCGCACAAAAGCTTCATGCCATGCGGCTCCTAAAAAATTATGGGTCTGAATTCGAAGTAGACATGCGGTCTTTTCACGGTCATGCGGTCACGGACATGCGGTCAAATTGTACGGTCTTTTCAAATAATTGCATTGGAAACTGCAGCTCATGCTATCCTCATCCTGCTAGATTTTTTAATAGTCAAGATTCTTGATAGCAAAGAAAGGCAACGTTCTGAATTTTTGCTGGTCTTCACACCCAGAGTTTACCATCCATTTTTTCTGGAAGAAACTTTGTAATAAACACGAATAAAAATATTTTAAACGGCTGTGTTAAAAAATCCAGGTTATGCAAGCGTTGGAATTTTTATAGATTGGCCAGCCATATTAGCAGTTTTCTTATTTATTCCCGATTTAACAGTAATTCCAATAATTATGTACCATAACCCATTTATCTGCGTTCACACTGATGACACGCCCGATCAACCTTTCTTGGGTTTCATCCCCTTGTTTGAATTGGGTGCAGCAGGAGCTTTGGTCTTTGATCGTGCTCCTCCTCCCTGTTCGCCCCCTCCTTTTGGTCTGTTTGCGGGCTTAGGATTAGCTGTACCAGGCTTTCTGGTCACTTTGCTACCCGACGCGCCCTTTTTTCCCTTGTCGCTCTTGTTATCGGCTCCTTTCTTTGCCGATTTTCCACCAGCTACGAAATCTTTTTTTCTGAAATACGGATCGACAGCCTCGTAGTGAATTCCAGTGGCATTGTGAATCTTGCCACAAAGATCACGTTTGGATATATTGGACGATACTGTAAATTCCAATGGTCTGACTGGATTCAGGGCATCGCCTTGCTGCACATATAATCCAGGATATACCTTGTCTCTGTACGCTAACAAAGCCAGCTTTAAAGTATCCACGTGCGCTTGAGGAAACTCGCAGTTCATCCGAGTTCGCCAATTTTTGCAGTCAGTCTTCCAGCTTTCGTATGACGCCGTTGTATCGTGGTCCGTGAAATCGCACAGACGTAAGTAATATGGTTTCACAAGGGTGCAATTTTGAGGCGGCGTCGTGCCAGTTTTGCACTGGCATACCAGCGTTGACATCGAACACGTGACGCGTACAAATGAACTACCTCGAGTTGGATATCGCCAAGCTCGAACTGCTCCATCGCAGTTACTACAGTAAAGCATGCCAGATACGACAAATCGCTCTTCTATAGACGTGAAAGAAAAACGTTTTTGAGAAGTTACTCGAGATCTATCTATAATAGATTACAGCACGGCTATCCTCACCTCTCTGTGCGGGGGATAGCTGAGCTTGTCCAGCCACCTCGGTTTGGGCGTCGGACAAGCTGATAAAGTTCATTCCGTTCGGAATAACTTCGTCGTGACAGAATGCCTCGGGCGCTATCGGATCATCTTGGATGACCATACGATCGTCGGTATATGACATCCGGTTGCCTACCACGATACCCGGGTACATCCGGCGGGCATAATAGAGGGGTGCCGTTGCATTTGGAGCGAACCCACTGGGACCTTTCACTTGCGTCGCAGCGCAGTTCATTTGCGTGCATAGTCGTTGAAAATAACTAATCCCTCTTTCATAAGAACGATAACCGGCCACATCGCAAACGTAGGTTTCGAAACGTTTCGAGTCAGAAAATTTGCATTCCAAGTTGGTATCAGTCGGACATTCGCAAATTAGTTTCCTTAGTTGGCAGTTCACGTACACGTGGTGGCTTGGTATTGGCTCTTTGGAATCGTATTGCGATTTAGCACCGCGACAGTGTGCGCAGAGCAGAAGCCCTTGATACGGACCAGCTAGAAAGAAGCGAAGCTAATGGGCGAAAATTTTATCTGTTTTGGTCCAAATTACAATATGGAATGAAATGGACACCGAAAACCGAACACCGAAAACCGAACACCGAAAACCGAACATCGAAAAATACATCATATTCTTCATATATAGCGGCAGTTTATTGTGCCTACGAGCCTAATTCTGACTGTCTCACCTTTGTCTTACCCTGACAAGTGAGCACCTCATGCGAGGGTGTATATCTTCTACGTGTGAGTGTGCAGTGGATACTGTACATAGGTATCCGCATTTGTGTGCGAATATCTGTGCGAGCACATACCATAGCTATGCTATACAGCATGTGTATAAATTTGACAAGCGCTTACTTTGCATCTCACAACGTCCAAAGAGTGACAAAATAAGGAGAAGAATTATCATTCTTACTCACTCGCACCAAACAACGTGTCAAAACCTCCCCGTTTGGAGTTCTGGACTAAGAGTGAAGTGTCTTCAGAATTTTGTATTCCAGCAGAATAATTGGCAAATAATAAAATATTCTGCATTAGGTGCAGAAAGGTTTCCACATACACCATGCACGGACAAGTAGGGTACCTAGAATATAAACCCCCTAAACGTGTGATATGAAGCCAGTCCCACAATGCTCAGTTGGGTTCCGAACTACGATTTCTGACATCTAGGACCTAATTAATCCTCAGGCCGCCTTCGCATCGAGGAGCAAGACATTGAATACACCTTGCGAGTTTTTGCTACACAGATTTGATTTACAAAACCAAGCGCGTTCTGAATAAGCCGTAAATGTTTTGTTTGAGAAAATATGACACGTGTGCTATTGTTTGTCAGGATGAATAATTAACCAAACCAAAACAACTTCTGCGCTTCTTAGGAAAATGTTTTTATCCGGAAAGGCAACATTGCTAGAACTATATGTTGCACCTACGATTATTCACAACACTCGTGCCTAAGATACGGTCTTAGGCACAATAGTAATATCTGGTCATGAAACACCTGGCCTTTCAAAAAATGGTTTTTGCAACCTTTGTCTCACGTTTTCAACAAGTGACATTTACGCCGGTCTTGCAAGACTTCTTTGCCACCTCGAGATCTCTTTTATCTGAAAAGAGATCTCAATGGAAAAAGCTATGAAAACTTTGCCCAACAGTTCTTACTGGAAGTCTTATGGCGTATAGTCGTAGTGAACACATTCCGCCGGATTGGACATAAGCTTTTTGGCTGGGCAATCTGGGCATGCTTCGCCAGTAATCACCCAAGAGAACAAATAGCATTCAGATTGTGCAGGAGAAAAGTCGAAGCTACGACACCACGCTTCATCGAAACAGGCATCGGCGCATTGTTGTAATGATATGGAGGTGAGTATCTTAACCGGGCTGATGGACATGCAGTAGTTCGGGACCAGCGTGTAATTTTGAAACTCGTCTAAAAACCACTTTTCTTTATTGCCTGGCTGTTTTCTCAACATTCGCCCTTCGCGATTGGGCACTCCTCGGGGTCTTACTTTTTACTTGACACAGAGGGTATAATGGACAATATTTCGAGTTGGTGCTGATATCGCCCATGCATTCCTTGCAGTTAAGGCTGTTAATGAACATGGCGAAATAGTACTCATCGTCCGCTGGATATGCGTCGTCGGGACAAAATTGGTTTCTGCTCCAGGTGCTCGGTACGGGCAGGTTCCAGTTCGGTGTGCTGACCCCGTCATACCAATAAGTCTTGCTAGCGGCGGCCAAGTCGCACATGTTTGACACGGCTGATTGGTCGCGCTGAAGGGCGATCCAAAATCCAAAAACAGCTGCATAGCCGTACTGCGCCTGAGATATGAGAGACGAGGGGCTTGATGAGACAACCGCTACTTCCAAAGCACTGTACTTTCTTACATGAGCTAATCCTGTGACTTTGTTAAACTCACTAGTCGTTTGAATCTGTGCTAAAGTGCCGCCTCGGTTTTGGCACTCTTCCCACGCGTCATCCCAGCCAGTTTGTGTCCTGACTATAAAAAAGCATCTTCCACCGTCTTGAACTCCAGTATAGGCGTTGGTGCATGAGGGAGCGTCGATGCAGGTGCCGTACTGTTGGCCATGAGCACCTGCAATGTCAGACAGCTGCCATGCTTAATCGGTGAGCGCTCAACTAAACTTACTATATGGCATCATCGTGTTTAGAATAGCTGCCATGAAAAGAATCATCTCGAAAAACGTTTTCTTTTCTATCAGCATGGGATTCGAAGACATACACGGGTACCTCATCGTCACAGATCTGTATAGTCGGCCTCGGACAAGCTATGTTCAGAACTCGCATTGGTATTAAGCTCACCCAGTGTGCCAACCCGGCCTGTGTTACCCATGTGACAATACGATTACGCGACTATTGCACAATGGGCTTCGAAATGGTTCGCGCAAAGCTTTTCATAATTTATAACTATGAAGAAGATCGACATAAATAAGAAAAAGTAGAGGGACTATTTTATCCAGATGTAGGAATGAATTTGTGTGCGTCATTGGTTTTGAGACGACTCTGATCGATTAGCAGAAAATTGGAAAGTAGCAACGGCTGTCTCTTCTATAGATTTGGCTTTGTGACGCTCATTTGTGAAATTTACTTCAACCACTCGCTCTGTTGTACCAAGAAAAACGAACTCTATTGTCGCGCCTTCGAACGCTAGAAAATATCGATAATTGAAAGAACTGACGCTTCGAAACACACAATCAGTTTGCAAGTAGGGCACTTTGCCCCGAACTTCAGTGTTGAGACGCGCTACGATTGGCGACCTTCACGTCAGAGCCTGCAGAATCGACGCATAACTAACGATATGACTGAAACAAGACATGGATAAAATTTTGATATCCCTCTCAAAAAGATATACAGTCGATAAAAAATACCAATATGCGTATCTGTATCTCGAAAAAGATACCAATAAATAGTGGTAAAAGAAATTTGAAGACCGAAAATAAAACTTTTTGAAAACAGTGTCCCGGTTTTCACTCCCTATTTCTACGAAACCTGACGATCACTTTGCGCAGTCATGTTCAACTACAGTAGGCCTGAAACATGTACAGTAATCCTAAAATCATGGGTCTGTCTAGGTATCTACCGGTCTAGCTATCTACCGGTACACGGCTAAAGAAATATGTGCGAGGTAACTAGCTGTTCGCGTACATAGGGTTACATGTGCGTTTTGTCTCTCCTATGCGAATTTGTCGCCAGTTCTTGCAACAAATTCTGGACGGACTAATCAACGAGACGTGATTTGGTGTGTTATGAATTTTAAAGAGCTATTGTGTTCCCATCGGTGACTTAACTGGTTTCTTGGCCTTTTTGTCGTACTGTACATGGGTTGCAAAAGGAAGAAGAAATTTCGGCAATGTTTTAATCTCAATCGCCAGAAGGAATACTGTGCGTAGTCCTTCTGGAGAACGAGTGATAACAAGGCTTTCATTTTAAGGTAATTGCTGAACAAGGGCTCGGGCTCAGACAATATTCCACTTGCGATCAAAGGGCCTTGATGGAATGTACGACTGGGAGATTACTGTCGGGAAATATCAAAATTCTGGAAGTGGGGTTTCAATTGAGAAGGACCGATGGAAGAATTGAGAATTACGTGAGATTCAGGTGGGCCCACTATTCGACGGAGGTATGACTAGAGTACGAATACAATAGGGACATTTATTGAGGCGTCATATCACAATTTACTTTGTTAGTTGCTGTACGAAGTGGGGCGAACTGTGTACGGGTCAAACCTAAATTTTATCAAAAGAATACGATTTGGTGGACAGAAAGGACTGCTTTAATTTTTGGGAATCTTATTACAGCTGTTCGATGGTCGGCCACCATTATCGTTCAATCCCAATTACTTATGGAGAATCCAAATCATCTTAGTCGATCAGGCAAGGAGCCGCCAAGAGAAGATTTATCAAGCTCAAAAAGGCCAACTTTTTGAAGATTTGATAAATTCAAGACTGTTTGCTGTGAGTACTTGTTTGGAAGCCTTTAAAAACACAGATCAATCTTATCGTTTGTAGGTATTAGTACTTGTTGTTTCTGTATTGAATTTTTAGCTCAACTTGAAATTTGCTATCACACTGCCTAGCTCATGTGTCGGACTTTTTTATGAAAAGGAATCATCTTAGCTGGCTGTCTTCGTTTAGGCGAGGTTTACCTGTTGTGAATCTATATTAGCGATGAGAACATTAGTTCTGATTCTAAAACGTACAAAGCATCGCTTCCGACCGGCCTTGTGCGCGGTCTGAATATTATGGTTAGCCGTGGATACTGTAGCGGTAGATACCTAGACCGGTAGATAGCTAGACACAATCCAATCAAAATCATCAAAGGACAGAGACATGGGTTTTAATTTTTTTTATCGGCAAAGGACTGACGAGTTATTTTTTTATAAACCAATGATGCGACTAGCAAAATTTGAAACACTATTTTTTTGATTTCTTGGTTGTTTTGTTCAGGAAATTTTCATTTTTGTTTTTCTGACAAATTATAATATCGCTAAAGGACTCACGAACTATTTTTGATATTTTTTTATGTCTCCGTTACATTTTGTCTTGCATGGTTATATGATCTTGCGGCATTCTGTTTATCGGTTTTTATTTTTTTAAAATTGTGCTCTCTCAAAAAATTTTTTTTCTGTCTTTTGTGCAGTGTTTGTACAATCTTTTATATCCTCTTTCTTCATTTACTTCTGACATTATGTTATGTGCGAATACTAAGTGTGAAGTTTTGAAATGATTGCACGCTACAGAATGCAACCTGGTGAATATGTGTGTTATGGAGAGTATGTGTGTAAGGACATATAGCGTACTTTACTAAGTGTGTAGTTACAGTAGCCAACGCACAGCCCGCACTTAATTCCAGTGATGCAAGCTATGTGCAGTGTGGCGTGTAAAGGAGCACATTCTCAGATGTCGCACAGAGGGTGTACTGTAGTCAGTGTAAAGTTACAGTAATGCAACCAGTGTTTGCAGCTGATTCCTGGGTGTAAAATACAGCAAGCTAGTCTTGCAGAGATCGCTATGGATAATAGCTCACATAAATGTCACAACCTATCATGGATAGTGTAAGATGGATGAAATAAGATATTCAATGAAAAGTATAAGTTCACATCCTATGACTATCATAAACCTACAAAAGGGGCAAACACTAATACTGTACCTACTATAGTATCACAAGAAACAGAATCATGTATCTTTCCCGTAACCACCGCTCTCGACCACTCCAGACTTGAACACTGACCACTTGAGCTCTTCCGCTAGCCACCTTTCAGGACGACGGCAGAATGAACACCGAGAGCAGAGAGTGGAGACTGGCCGCGTTATAGCCAAAGTACACCCATAAGTTCACCCCGACCAATCAGAAGCGAGTATGTACCCCAAGGCCATCAAGCGGGCCTCTGAGTCATCCAAAAAGTCCCCCCCCCCCACCAGGTCACCCCTAAAGTCACCCATTTGATTACACCTCAGCCAATCAGAATTGAGTCCCCCAGATCGGCTATCAAGTACACCTCGACCAATCAAAATCGAGTATGTTTACCAACATCGGCTATCAAACACACCTATGAATCATCAAAGGCCTCAAATCAGAACCACACTGACAATGCAAACACCTGCTCGAGTAGGACAAAAGAAATCATAACATGACACATAAGGCGCCATTCATGCATTTTCTTGTCGTTTTAGGCTGTGTCTTTTGTTGTTTATCGAATTTTTTGACATACAGTAGTCTCTTCGATTTTAGACATATTTGGCAATACTTAAACGATTTAAGAGTGAAAATTTTTAGTTTAAAGTAATTTGATATGGGCTGGGGAAGTTTTCTCGTGCTTTACGTAAAAGTTTTTTGAAAAAGCGAACTATTTTGACGCTTTAGGATCATTGTTTTTGTTAAAAGCCTTAGGTTGGCGAAATGTCTTCATGCGAATCACGATTTTGGAATTGCTCAACATCGAAATTCACGGTCCAAGCCCAGCAAAACTTTCAATCTAGGACTCTTTTATGTTCTTCAGAATGGTTATTTATTTGCTGACAAGGTCACGTAATTAGTCACAGAACGGGGCTGAATATACTGGATGCAATGGCTACAGCAAACAATACGCAGTACGCAAACTTTCACCATACTTTTTGGAGTACGCAATACGCATTGAAGATACTTTGCGTATACGCATACGCATTCAAATCGAATATTTCCACCAACCTCAGTTGTGGGTTCGATCCCGGTGATGGAGGTCGGTTTGCGAACCGTAAACCCTCGCTGGCTGCATGCCAGGCCGTGGATAACTCGAGGTGCTCCAAATTGAGAGACGGGAACCAAACGAGGAGAAAGTTTCAGCTGTCGACACTGACATGGTTCAAAGCCCGCCCGCCGAGTCCAGCCAGTCCAGGATGCCGTCGCGCGGAGGTGCTCCTAGTGCAGATAAGCAGAGGGACGCTGCTGTGTGAGCTGTTCCCCGCACAGCCCTGCTTAGAAGGTTTGACTGCGGGCCGGCTATGAGCAAACGGGCTTCGGCCCAAAAAAATTTAAAAAAGCATGCCCCATGGATAGCCTAAACGGGACCCTGGCCGAGCTGGGATTTTTTAGCTGAAGTGAAAAATTGGCTGAAACGGGGGCACAATTGACCCTGGGCCCCACATGAGTTTCGAGGAACGGGATTTATTTAGGGGGACAGGTAATGAAACTCCCTGTTTTTTATAAGAAGTCTGTCATGTTCTATTTCGAAGGCACGTATCAATAAAATCGTCAAAAAGACATACAATGTTTCTATGATTTTCGCGAAAACATGAGAAAATACTGAAGTACAGTAGTGTAGTAAACGTTTTTGTAGCTAGGAAGCTTGAAGGTGGGGCTTGCGCAAACAGCAGCTGTTCACAGCACATTGTGGCTCTGATACTGGCATCGGAATGTACAGTATCTCAGTGTGAGTGATAATACACTGTGTGAAAAGTAAAAAAGTTATGGCTGATATCGCCAGCCACTTTCGAAAAGACGGTTTTTTGCGATAATCCTGCGAAAATCCAGTTTACACAAAAATCACTGCCTCGTCGCTATCATTGTTCACGGGTGCATCGACACGCAAAAAGGGGTCTGAAATTGATGCGTGGCCATCATCGGGTCGGTGTGTCTAGAAGTGAATTTCCCTTTTTCCCCTTATATGCACATATCAGAAAAAGTTTGTGCATTTGGTGGGAAAAGTGTTGTTGCCCTGATATAATCGCTCCGAGGTATGCACTAGATGGGTAATCTCAAAGCGCGGATGCAAATCCGCTACGTGTTGTTTTTTTTTTCTGGGGCCAAACATGAGGAAGAACTTGTTCGCCACTCCGCCATTTTTCGTAGGTGATCTATGAGAAGGCTCAACCACGTTTATGCTGTTCCACTCGCATTTTGCATCTTAAGGACATTTATTTGTTTGTGTCTGTACCAATTCTGGTTTATAAAACACAGAAATTCCCAGAAAGTTTTATGCTCTTAATGTTTCGAACGTGCTTCCTCAGTTTGAGTTCTATTTTCTGATCACAGCAATCTCTTTGTTCCATTGTTCGAAGGGCTACAGCCACTCATCCAACCATCGCCTCCGAACTGTAGAATGAAAAGAAAATACGTGGCTATGGCGGACACCATCTGAAATCAATGAGCGCATTAGCAAACATAAAAGGCTCTAAAAGATTTTCGCTCACCGTTAATACGACCCGTCCATCGAAATAGAAAAAGCCTGCGGCTGTCATTCCAACTGTGTCTGCTAATAAAGATTGTACAAAAAGGGCAAATGCTTGTCGACTGGGCTGAAAGTGAAAGCAGATTACAAAGAGATTGGTCATGTGGGCGTCGATTTACCTCGTCAACTTGACCACTTTCGAAAATTTCCATACGCGATTGATATTTGACAAACCACGCGTACATATGGCCATATGGTTTCCGTGCCTGAAGTAGCTTCGCCTAATGACACATTACAGACATTGCACAAAGGTCTCACATAAATCAGACAGAGAGGCACTACACTACGAACATGATTTACAAATTCTGCGTTGTACTCACTTGGTTTCTGATAAGAATCGCTGGTCCCACTGTGTAGGCGAAGGCAAGCAACGATGATAACAGAGAGAAAGCTATATAGACCCACGAACCAGTGTTAGTATCGCTTTTCGTGAAGAAAAACAAAACGAAGCTGATTCCAGCGGCCACCAAGCAAAACTGGACAAAATTGGAATTGCGATATGCCTTGTCTAATTGTTCTACGATTTCAGACAAATGTTTGTATTCTGCATGATATCTGTCGATAAGGCGTTGATGAAATGTTTGCGCTGTCTCGGCTTTCAAGCGGCGACAAAGACAACGAAAGCGAAGCCGTACGATTTCGCAGAGGATAGCATAGTGTGTGAAGTGGTAGCAGATATGGAGGGAGGAGAACAGCGTTGTCATGGCCAACAATCCATAGCGTAGCCATTCGGGGGAATTCACCCAGTAAGCAGCCCGTGCTGCTTCCAACGGCATGGTCAGTGGGCCCAGTACTGCCAAACTTAGGATAATCAGTTTGTGTAAAGCGTATAAAACTATGACAGAAACACTCAGAACTACAAAAATTTTCCATCTTTTGATTGACGTATCATCCAATTTTCGGGCGTAAAGTGGCGACCGAAATTTGTCATAAAACCCACCAGAATTTCTTAAAGCGGTATGCGTGAAATTCATTGAAACAAAACTGAATAAACCATCTATGACCACGCAGGCTAGCAAAGCCGGGAATACAGTATACGCATCCATCAGGATGTCGGTTGTGGAGTACGCGTACTGGTGCTCACTAGGGGTTGGAAAGACGGTCACGATTAGGAGTGCCAGAGAAAGGCCATATGTGACTACGATGAAAAAGAAAACGGCCCATTTTACAACTCTGACAAAGTGTTTCAAGGGTCCACGGCGGCGCGCATTGCGATCAAAGAGAAGTGTGCTCCCGAAAGCTACCCCAACAGTGGTGAAGAGATCAAAAATTTTGGGGATGGCTGGATTGGGATAGGAGTGGGATTTGAATTCCATGGCTAGGTGACTAAGAAGAGGTGAAGGATGGAGTGATGACGCTGGGAGACTCAGGGCTGAGGGGGGAAGATTACTCGCAGCGAACGGATAAAGTGCTAGTGGAATAGGCCCTCGTGTTAGTGCCCCTGGAAACAAATAATGTTAGAATATAAGGGACCAGCAATAAGTGGGAATAACGATTTGTTACCTGGTCATCTGTCTCTTTGTTAAATAGGTGCAGAGTTCACAATCATGGATTTCTGTAAAGTAGATAATTGACTCTTGTTGTCAGCCACATTCCATTCAGTAAATGTTTGGTAAATTTAGATGTGACGAGAAAAGATTATTCCAGAGAGAGTCTGAGGCAGCCCTGACTAGTGCGGGTATTAAAGCCTGAGGTGAGATTTCTTTTCTTCACATTTCTGTTGGTTTACGCGATTTGCACGAAAAAGTTCAATAAAAATCAGCGATGAATAGTGATAGCGTACTGTCTGCAGCGAACTCCTCTGGCTCTAGCTGTGTAGCCTTCTTATCATAAAGTGCACTGCGGGAAGAGGGGAAAAAGTTAACCGCATAACGTTGTGTTCAATAAATGGAAAATAAGATCTCCCTCTAGGTCATCTGTTTTTTTTTAAACATACGCGCAAACTTGAATTTAGTTTTTGACATCTGCTCAACTGGAGAACGAGATGAGTATCTTCGCGTGCGCAAACTACTTCACTGGGGTGAGGCAGACAGGTGCACAGTCGATTACCTTGACAGGATTATCACCTCATCACGTACTCAACAGGACACTTGGTGACAGAAGCATACACTTAATTTGACTGAATCAGTTTCGATGGCTCCTCTGAATACGGTTCCGTTAATGGTCGAGCATTAACAGAAATAGGTCGAAGCGGGCGAATGGGCGGGCACTCGCGCAGGCTAACTGTAATTAGCAACACAGGTTGGCATAAAACTTGGGGGAGGAGGCCTGAGCCACCAATTTCTCGTTGTCATTTTTACCTCGTCTGCTGGTCTCAGGAGCACAGAGTTCCAGTTTTGAATTCTGAGCGAGCGCAGTATTCTTCTTGTGTAAAAAGACCGCTGATTTTGTAAAAACAGACAAGCTGCCATCAGAACAACGTATTTCTAGGACAGGCGCCTGAGAAACGAGCCGGGTCAACAGATAAATTTTTGACGTTTTAGGGTGAAGTCGTTTTTTGGGCGCTCATGCCTTGTTTTACCACCACATCAGCGAATATGCGTATTTACTGATGTGGTGAACCGCTTTGTATTCCTTCGCAGCAAATGCGCATAAGCATTTGCTTTGACGGAGCACGAAGCGGTTCACTGGACTGCGAGTGAAACACTGACTTGTAACTACGCATCCACCGCCTAGCGGGTCACCAGGCCACGAGGACGGTGTTGAGCTTTATCGCCACGGGCGGATCGGTTCGGTTCTCGGTTCTCGAAACCGGAAGAGGTGAAACCGAAATTTTGGTTCGGTGCACCGAATCGAAATTGTTTCGGTTCCACGGCGCACCAAGAAGCTGGTGTCGCGCAACCCTGGAGATATGGATACACAAGCCTTTACCCCACGCTAGCAGCACACAGGCAGCGGAACAGTGGCCGCAATGTTGCCGCCATGTGCAGGGCAATTGCATAAATCTGGGAAAATTGTAACCTGTCAGGGCACCTTTTTTGGGCAGGACACTTATAGGGCAATCTGAGATTTCTAGGGCATTTTTAGGGCATCTTTAGATTCTGGCAATTTGTCTTAGCTCTCTCGACAACCGTTGATTCAAAGAGTGTTTTCCATCATGAGAAGCTGGGTGGATCTTGCTGAAGCATTTGAAGTTTTTCACGCCTTTGAATACTGATATGGCATTCAAATGCGCCATAATGGCTCGCTTAGAATATTGTTCGGTGTCTAGGAAGCGGTTTTTTCGAAAAGCCTTCTTTGCACTTTTTGGGAAGTTGAGTTTTAGGGCAATCGGAACCTGCATCTGAGGTATTATTGCGTTGCAGACCTGGTCACACTTACAATTAGCTCGCTCGATTCAAATCCCAGCCTAGTTGCAATGAAGGTGTGCTTACGCGCGAACGTACTGATTGATCTGAACTCATATAATTACTCAGCGTAAAATGTGGCTTGCTTGAATTTTCTATGATGGCGATTTGCTTTGCAGAATGTTTTGTGGAGGAAAAATATCACAAGTAATGGTCTAAGCTGAGGCTAAATTGCACTGGAAAAACCCAGTGCTCTCGAACCAAAAAATTGAGCCGAACCAAAAGGTTTATAACAGAAACCGAACCAAAACATGCTGCATAGAGCCCATCCGGCCGTGACTTTACCGGCATCAATAATAATCCACGATAAAACAAATGTCGCTCGAACAGTTGCTCTTAGAGGGAGCAAGAGCGATCTGTCGAAATGGAAGCTTCACTTTTTGACTTGCTTCATTTTCACTCTAGCTTGGTTTGTTGCACGGATGATGCTAATTATTACAGTCCTGCAGAATATACTGTTTGTCAGAGAAGTTATACTCCATGCGGATAGAATGGATTTTCATGCATGCTAGACCCATAGCGTACACTCGGTTGTAGAATTGAGCAATTTCCATGTTGAATTCACTTGGACAACCCTCTTTTCCATATTGGTTTTCATATGGGCAATTTGTGCGCGCGTATCCCTCGTCTTTTGACATGATTTCACGACAAAACGCAGGAAATATAGATATTTTTGTGTCTATAAGTTTCAGTTTGAAGCCCAATTGCTTGCACCGTAAATTTCATGCCTGAAGAGGCTGGCGCATAAGAGTTTAAACAGACGCAAAATCAGCTAACTACTATAGACTAGCAAGCAATAAATGCGCACCGCGGCCTGTCTGTTCAAGTGAATCAGGTGAGTCAGTCAAAGTGAACTTACGTATGCGCGCACGTGGGGGGGGGGGGGGGGGGGGACGGGGGTGAAGAGTTCAAGGTTCGGTACATACAGTATGTGGGAGCGAGATTAAAAAACAATATTGAACATGTTCTGCTCATCAGATGTGCGAGGTCGGAAGGATTAAACCAATGTTCTCCCAAGTCCCAAGTAAAACAGGGATCCGCGGCTGCGATCATGCCAGGCATTTATATATACCTGCTTCGGATTCTCGAAATATCGCTTGCAGCAAACGAACGAGATCCATCATTGATCATAAGTACAGTATAGACTGACATGAGCATCAGATCCAAATCAGAGCAGCCGCTTTTCCTCGGCGAAGTTTCAGTTTGACAAGCGAGCGAAATCTCGGCCATGTTCGGATATCGCCGGACGGGCACATTGACTCTGCCAGGCATAATACAAGAGCGCAGTGCACAATCGAGGAATTGATCATCTGCTCATTGCTCCGTTGAGGAAACCTTATATACTCTAGTGCAGCACTGTTTTTTCGACCTTTCCGTACAGAACCGTTCTTGGATATACCCCCATTTGACCTGTGCTTGCCCTTTTTTCCCATTTGTTCATTGGGCCTTTGTTTCTACAGCCCCAACTAACTTTCTTGGTGTTGCCACAATGGTTCAACCATGGGTGAGCGACACCATGGGCGAGCGACAACATTGGCGAGCGACAGTGTGTAAGAGATGACCCAGGTCAATGTGGCTTAAATGAGCGACACCATTGGTGAGCGGCAATGCATTGAGGAAACCTTACAGTAGGATACAGAGATTCGAATATGATGCGCAGGCACGTAAGATTTTTTACCATTTTGTTACGCATTCTTGGCATTCTTGGCATGTTTAGCATTTTAGCGTTGTTTCAGGCAGGCGCCGTGTCAAGTCGGGCCTACTCTTCCTCTGAGGCTAGTGTGTAGGATAATACGAAAACTGGTTCTGCTAGTTTCTTTTTCTTTCTCTAATATCGATCTATGCTGGACAACTAGTGAAAAGGTGCTGATATCCTCTCCTTCGATCAGCTTATCTCACAATTAGCCTTGGTGAGGCGAAAAGTGGCATAAGCGAGAGATGGAAACGAGCGCAGCAATGGATACTGGTGACGTACAAGGAAGCATAACAAGGAAATTTGGTGAAGATAACTTGTATGCATATATTTCATTGGAGTCGAACCATCTGTTGGACAAACCCGAAAACGAAATTATGGCAGCAATTTGGAAGGAAAATACGAAAGAGAAGCAGCCGCTCTTTGGGAATCGACTGCGGAACTCAATTGAGTTGAAATTCGTCTCGAAAGAAGCACGTGATTTTGTGGTCAGGGAAAAGCTATCGATTTTTAACTTGCGAGTGGATCTGGAAATACCAAGAGCGTACGTACCAAAGATCAAGAGAACGATCCATCTGTTTGGAATCCCATACGAAATCGATCAGCATGAAGTGACAAAATGGCTGAAAGAAAATGGGATGACTGTTTCCTCTGATTTTCGATGGCTATGCTGGAAGGAAACCGAAATAAGAAACGGTGGGAGATCAGTTGTGGTCACAGTGGATGAAAACAAAGAAATTCCTGGTTTTCTCGTTTTCAAAACAGCGAGACAGAAAAGGTTATTTCCAATTCAAATATGGTATTATGGCATGGCAACCTGGTGTTTCAAGTGTAAGAACAAGGGACACGTGGCGAAAGATTGTTACCTGTCGGCTCCAAATCCTGGGTCATATGCAGCAATGGCAAGTGGATCACGTGGTGGCGGATTTCTCCAGAAAGCAACATTGTCGACTACAACGAACATCGTGGCATCAGCAAATGAAAGCGATTTTCCGCCCTTGATCACGTTAACTGGCGAACAGCCAATGATTCGAAGGCCATCAGTGTCTTCGAAGCAGCGGGTATTGCCTTTCTTTTCGAAGGACAGCCCGTTATCGAATCACTACGCATGCACGATAAAGATCGATGGAAAAGAATACTCATCCACTGAACATTTCCTGTTCAAAGAAAAAGCGTTTGCTGATGGCGATAAAGCAGCGGAAAAAAAGATCATGAGAGCTAAAACAGCAGCTGACGCAAAGAAACTCGGCGAGGGAGTTGAATGGGATCAAGAAAAACTCGGAGATTGGATGGATTTCGCTAAAAAGAAGCTACTGATTGGTAATGAGAAAAAGTACGAGCAGAATCCTAACCTGCGAAAGTATTTGTTTGGAACCGCGCCAATGGTTTTGGTCGAGGGCAACCCGAATGACATCCGATGGGGAGTCGGTTTGCAATGCGACGATCCTAATATCAACGATCCAACGATGTGGAAAGGTGCGAACGAGTTTGGTAAACTTCTCACTAACTTACGGGATAAAATGATGGCATCTTTGGAATACGCAGCGGAGATCAAGGATTCACAGCAAAATCAGAACCAACCGGACGAACGAGGCAAAAGGCCGCACAGCACAAGCAGCGAATTGAGCATGGACGATCAGCACCAGAGTCGGCGTAAGGTGAGCAAGGACTTTGCGTCCAACTGTTGATCTCTGTTTGGCACCAAGCTTCGCTTTGGCCCTTTGTTTTTCTCTTCCTTTTTATTTATCTTTTTTGTGAAATAGGGAATAATAGAGTGTCTTTCGCAACTTTGAATGCGGCAGGATTGAGAGATAAACAAATCAAGACCTTATCCTTTTTTAATTTTTTAAATTCATATTCAGTTGTCTGCATTCAGGAAACGCATTTCAGAAATAAGAGGGAATCTGCATATTTTGATAATGTCTTCGTTGCAAAATTCAAAATTTTTCATTCTTTTTCTGACGAGTTTAGTGCTGGAGTATGTTTGCTCATAAGTCATGGGTCATTATTTTCGGATATCAATCGATTGACTAGTATTGAGGGGCGTGCCTTATTTCTGACTGCCAAGTATGAGAATTGGATATTCCTTTTGTGCGGTGTGTATGCTCCAACTCAGGAATCTCCGAGAAAATCTTTTTTCGAATCTTTGCTAGAAAAGGCCTTACAAAGATTCAGGTATCACGATGCGGCTGTCTGTATAGGAGATTTCAATTTTGTAGAGTCGAAGGAGCTTGATAGGAGTGAAATCACGTTCTATACGGAAGCTGGATTAAAGGAATTTCGAAAGTTTTCCTCGAAATTCAAGCTTCATGATATCTTTCGATATCACAATCCTAGTAGCAAACTTTTTACGCATCTTGCGCATAGCACCAAGACCCAGGGAAGGCTTGACAGGATTTATAGTACGCAGAATATAGTTGACTCGTATGTAAGCTTTAATTTTGTTGACACCGTATTGTCCGACCATAAAATCTTTGAGGTAACTTTCAATTTTGCGTTTGCAGAGCTGCGGAGAGGTCCTTCATACTGGAAGCTAGATTTTGATTTGCTGCAAAGAGACGAGCTACTGCAAGAGCAGATAAAGGACAAACTGCGAATATTGCAGGGCGATTTGACATCAGCACATGACAAAGAGGTGCTGTCCTTGTGGGAGGACTTCAAGGGGGAGGTCGCCTTTTTGTGTAAAGCACACAAAAAATATGTTGATAAGGAGAATAGGAAAAAGCGGTTTGACCTGGAAAAAGAGTTGCAAAAGTGTAAAAAGTGGTTGTCAGTGCATCCTGCCAGTGACCTACTGAAAACAGAGTTTACAGATATCCGTGAGCGCCTAAGAACGTTTGACCGTGAGGAAATAAGGAAAAGATTGGGAAAAACACATTTCAGAGACATGGCAACTGACCAGTTCACACTGGTGACTGCTAAGATGATGCAAAAGAACTCAGCGGAGCAGAGAACTGTATATGCGATTACCGATGAGAATGGGATCACGCACTCAGATCAGCTGGATGTGATAGGCGAGATACGAAGACAGTATGAGTGCTTGTTTACAAGCGTAGGAGGAAGTGAAACTGATGCAGCTAATGTTTTTCTGGCCCAAGAACCGCATGGCAAGGCAGATGATGTAGATAGGGCGATGCTGGGGGAGGAAGTAACTCAAGAGGAGATAAAACGAGCAATAGGATCCTTTCAAAGAAAGAAGACACCAGGCAGCGATGGGCTGCCGATTGAGTTCTATGTCATGTTCCTCTCAGAGCTGAGTGCTGTGCTGTGTCGGATCTACGCATGCTCTTTTAGGCTAGGAAAGCTGCCCTCGAGCTCTTACTTCGGGATCATTTCGCAGCTGTTTAAAGGAGAAGGCGATAAAAAGCTAAGGTCCAACTGGAGGCCGCTTACCATGCTAAACGTGGATTACAAAATATTAGCAAAAATTTTAGTGATGAGACTCAGAAAAGTGCTGGGCAAACTTGTACATCCTGACCAAACCTGCTCTGTGCCAGGAAGGGACATCCGGGATGGTGTAATAACGCTCTACAACGCAGTTGAATATATAAACGAGAAGGAAATGGACGCCTTAATTTTGTCAGTTGACCACATGTCAGCCTTTGACATAATCGAATGGGAATATATGTTCCGCGTTTTGGATTTTTTTGGATTGGGTCCTTTGTTCAAGCAGTGGGTTCGCCTTATCTATAAAACTGGTTTAGTAACTTCATCAGTTCAGGTAAATGGTTATGTATCAGCACCTTTCAAACCTAGCAGGGGCATTAGGCAGGGTTGCCCCCTGTCTGCACTGCTCTAAGTGCTGGTGTCTGAAACGGTAACGAATTGCATAAGGAGGGACACGGCTGTGACTGGAATCGACTTGGTTGGGAAATATCTCAAATTGAGCAACTATGCGGATGACACAAATTTCCTTCTATCTGATTCAGCATCTGTAAAACGGGTCTTTGAAGTCTATGATTTGTACAACCGAGCATCAGGGGCGACTCTGAAACATGCTAAAACCAGAATCCTGTTGCTGGGTAAGATGGGGAAGGATTCCTTAGAAGCCAGCTTCCAGGATTTTGTTGTCAGTCAGATTAAAGTGTACGGTTTTCTAATAGAAAGAGAAGGTATGGTCATAGCTGTAAACTGGGATGGTGTCCGAAACCACGTAGGCACGCTGGGAAACAAGACGCCACACAATGACATGTCCTATTTCGGAAGGGTATACGTGGCTAGTACTTATTTCTTGTCCAAACTTTGGTATTTAGCATCAGTAATTGCACCAGAAGATGATCTGCAAAGGTTTGTTGAGACACAGATGGATGTATATCTTAGGCATCCAGCTAAGCAGAATGTGATAAATAAGCTCATATTGAAAAGGACCAAAGAGCGGGGAGGATTGGGGTACCCTGACATTGGCTTTAAAGTGCTCGCTTTTCGTTTGATGTTGTTGGTGCGCAGGCATTTGGCTCAGGAGAAGGCTGTATGGCACTCTTTCTTCGATTACTTCTATGGTAAAGTAGAGAAGGCAAGTTTATCGCAGCTTAGTTTCATACGGGCGCCCCGTTTATACAAGGACATTCGGAAAGCCGTTTTGAGTGCTAAATTTAGTTTTTTGAGTGACCATAGCGTAGGTCTTGACGCGAAGACTTATCCAATAAAGCATGTAAAAACCAAGCTTTTGTATAGAAACATGCTTGAGAAAAAGGTAGGTAAGGCCACGAGGGCAATGGAGGAATATTGGAGGGAGAAGCTTAAGAAAGAATCGATTGACTTTGGTGCATATTGGAGATTAAATACAACAAAGCACGTTGATGGTCTGACACGAAGCATACATTTCTCCCTTCTGTACAAAGGATTGTATGCAAGGAACAGAGTGTCCAAGTTTACAGATGTTAGCTCAAATTGTAAGTACTGCACAGAGGTGACTGGCGAGGACAAATGCGAAGACGTATATCATGTCTTTGTTGAGTGTGACAGAGTTCAGGTATTTTGGCACAGGGTGAGCGTACTTATCCAGGATATTGACCCGACTATTATTTTGAACGATGAGAATAGGATTTTTGGAGTGACTGGCGGAAAATCCTCACATCTGAAGGTGATTGTAAACTTGATTCTACAATCAGCGCAGAGATGCATTTGGTTTGCTAGAATGGATTATGAGGAAAAGAATTTAGACACTGACCTTTGGGTTTCACTCTTAAAGCGCCTTCGACTTTTGTTCAAAAGAGCTAGCTATGCCTTGACACCGCATCTTTTTAACGAGATCTTTGTAAAGTCTTCTTTATTATTAGAAATAGCCAAGAAATAAATACATAATAAAAAATAAAAAAAAAAAAAAAGTTTTTTTTTTTTTTTATATAATATATAAAAAATTAGAGGGAGAATAGGGGAAAAGGAGAGAAAAAAAAGGGGGGGGAACGAAAAAAGAAATAAACGGGGAAAAAGAAAAATCGTAGACCCAAGCTACAAAAGAGGTCTGTCCACAGCTAACAATGCTGCCTCAGAGAGACGCGTCAACCAAAGTTAAAGCGTTCACCAACGAATTATGAGAATCCAAAGAGAATTTCGTCGCCGCCAAGCTAATCCAATCGCTACGAACCTACGCCCATCAGCCCACTGTATGCCACAATCAGCACGAATCAATGCGCTTTTGTAGATATGCATCTTTGCAATGATTCCTGCACGTATTCGTAAGTTTTAAATAATTTTTATTGTAATATGGACAGATCCAGATCAAATAAAATGGCAAAATTTGAATGAGCTCAGGAGGATAAAGACTACGGATATTACAAGCAGAATATGTATATTGGTCTTATAGCCGTTGTCGCTCACCAATGGTGCCGCTCACTCAAGCCACATTGACCTGGGTCATCCCTAATACACTGCCGCTCACCCATGGGAACGCCGCCACAATGCAGCGCTGAGTGTTGCCACAAAACCGAGGTTATTGCCATAATGCACTCGTGGTGCTGCCTAGGTCAGACCAGCAATCGAAAAACTACCTGACTTGTAGTGCAGGTTGGATTTTTGCTTAAGGCTTCGCAACGAACTCACAATTACAGTGTTTTAAGGATCATAGTCATAATGAACACAGTCATCAGCCACAGGTTTCTTGGCTGGACAATCCGGACATCGCTCGCCTACTGTCGTCCAAGAAAACATATTGCATATTTGTTTTTGTGGCAGAAAATCTAAACTCCGACACCATATTCTATCTGAACACTCTTCGGCGCAATTTTGGAGTGTAGTTGGTGATATGACTTCGATTGGACTTTCGATCAGACAAAAACCGGGAAAGAGAGTGTATGACTGCATTTCCGCTAAGTAATAAAGAAGTTCATAAAGCTAATGAGGAAGAAGAAATTGGGAACTCACTTCGTGCTTGACACAAAGGATACAAGGGGCAAAATTTTGAGTCGGTACTAATATCGGCCAAACATTGTGGACAGTTATTGCTGTTAATAAAAAGGGCGAAATAATATTCTTCATCATTTTGGTAGGAGTCATCAGGGCATATCTGGTTTTTGATCCAAGTATTCGACGCTGGCATCTTTTTGTTCGGACCATCCAACGTGTCGTGCCAGTATGTCTTGGTGAGAAGGAGTTCGCAAGTTTCTAATCGGGCAGCATGGTCACGCTGTAGGGCCACCCAGAAGCCGCTTATTTTCTTTGTACCGTATATTTTCTGGAAACGAAATTCGTGTCATGGTGAGTGAGTCGTTGTCATGTGGTAGTCTGGAATTATAGTGTGTGTGTGTCTTTAGCAGGCATGCTTCAGCAACAGATATTGCAGATAAAGCCACAGTACTGCTGTACATATAATGTATAAAGTGCTTACGATGGTTGTAAGGATTGCGTTCAGATTAGGAATGCTTTTTTGATCATTCAATTTGTTTTCTGAGCACGGAAACTTAACAAAGAAGTACTGTAGATCGATAAATAAGATCTTCTGGCAAATACAAAATTACTTAGTATGCATTTCAAGGTCGTTTATACACTTTCCGAAAGGTGGTGATACTGCTGGAGGTTACTTCAAGTGCACCCAATCAGGTAATGACTAGAATCGAAAAAAGTCCAGGTTCAATTTTTGGTGATGAAGATTGGCGCGAACCATAAGCTCTTGCTGACCTTGCGCTCCAGGCCTTGGATGACTCACCGTCAGGGTGCTCCAAGTGATGGGGCAGAAGCAGAAACGATCTTGGCTGTCGAACACTGGCGGGGCTCACAGCCCATTCATATTCATTGCATTGTCTGACCTATCTGGATCTTTGGTGACAGACTTTTCGAGTGCGCCATTCGCATATGCTGTGCCTGACATGCAGCTACTGTACGTGAACAGAAAGCACAATATGCATGCCGTATGTTAGCATAAATTGTACAAGACTCACGTGCACTGCGGCTGAAATTTTGTCGTATTCACCCGTCGTGTGAATCTGAGCCAACGACGCCCCTTGCTTACTGCACGCTGCCCATGCTTCATGCCACCCGGTACTTTTGTTCACGGTGAAAAAGCATCGTCCACCATCGACGACTCCATTGTGCAACAAAGGACACACGTTTTTGTTAACGCATGTGCCGTTGCTGGTGCAATCTGGAATAGATTACGACGGATTTGACCATGAATTCTTTGCTGAAGTTGCTTAACGAAGAAAGTGCCGGGTGCTTGTGAGCAGTAAATATGACTTCAGTGCACTAGCGGGGCTCAAAGCTGAGTCATATTTATTGCATTGTCTGACCTATCTGGATCTTTGGTGCCAGGCTTTTCGAGTGCGCCATTCGCGCGCAAGGTGTGCATGACATGCAGCTAAGTGTACAGAAAACACAATAGGCATATGTAAATGCTTACTTTATGTTAGCATGAGTTGTACACGACCTACGTGCACACAAAAGCAACAACAGAAACAACTTACTGGAAAAAGACAAATAATTCATTAGGCCTGATGCTAAAATTAATAGAAAGTGATCATAATCGCTAAAGATAAGCATTTTATCAGAAACAACAGGTTTTCAAAGGCAATCGAACAAAGTAGCAGCACTGGAGCGCTTTGCTTCCTATAGCTTACACTGGTCCCATAAAAGATAGACAGCGCTTCCCTGGAAAAAGGCAATCTACGTCAAAATTACCAACTAAATTGCCTGGATACCCCGATCGGAAACCAAATCCAACCATACTCGTTTTTCAAGATGAGACAAAAGTACGCATTTGACTTTTTTAAACATTATAATAACTATGTACCCTTGCCGGAAGGACGTAGATAAAGATACGGCTAGTTCGGGGAACTCTTTATGACAGTGGGAGGTAAGGAAGCATTTTTTCATGATAACAATAAGGTCGAAGAGCAGTTTAGTCACAATGCCATCAATTACTGATCTGCACACATTTCTGCATTTATGCTTGACAGGCGCAGGAGAGAGTGCGACGTCGGACGGACACTAACTCCGACTAACCAGCGCTTCCGACTATCCCGGCGGCTGAAACATCAACCCCAGAGGTTGACGTCTCCCAGACAGAGGAGATCAACCCCGTCGAGGCCGCCAGGCGGTAGGCCTTAGCTGATTCCTGATTTTCCCCAGATATATACCATAACCCTATAAACTTATTCATAAGATTTTGTTCCCATCAACGTTAGTCCTAACCAGCACATTCAACAAAGCACCTAGCAACTTTACTTGCCTGAAATCTACCGCCAGTCTATTACGTGGCCCCTAAGTACATCGATGCAGCAAGTACTGTAGATAGATAGATTGGTAATAGCATGTTCCAACGCTTGGGGGACTGAATTTGTGCAATAATTTGTATCGGGTTATTCATCGAGACTTACCCCAGTGTCGCTAACATTTCCCCCCCTCCCCCCCACAGTAATCGACTTGCCATGCTGTGATTGCGCCCGTTTCTGCCAATGTTGTTTTCCAACCTGTTTCAGTCAGTGTCCCTACCCAGTTCGGTTATAACATCAACAGACACGCTAGTGCCTGATTAGACCAGCCAACCAGACGCCTAATGCTAAAGGACGATTTTCGCCAGCTAATAACTCGAGAGCAGTTCGACGAAAAGTTTCGATTTTTTGCACACAGCAGAATCCGCTAAATCTAAAATCGTGCCAATTTATATCAAAATCCGTCCTGCCGTTGTTGAGTTCCAGAATACGCGATTTCTCTTTCAAGGAGGGGGGGGGGGGGGGGGGGGAGAAGACAAGGAGGAGAAGGATGAAGATCAGGCTAGCGCAACAACCAGAGGCCATTCAGATGTAAATGTTAGTTTTTCTGAAAGCGTGAGCGTTCAGAATCTGCCACAGATAGAAGTCAGAAGACAGAAGATTAACGGCAAAAGTCGAAAGAGTCCAGAAGTAAACGGAAAGCATGTTCAATCAATGAAGCGCAGAGAAAGCGCCTAGTAATTCGACGGTATCGAAAAGAATGGGAATCTGATAAAGCCTTAGCAGTTATAAAGTACTTCACTTTGTGACTCATCGTCAGTTCAAAGAGCTTACAGCATTTCCTGATGTCTATTTCTATTTCTACTTTCTCTGCTTTTGATTGCCAGGCTGGATAGCTGCATGTGAAACAGATTCAGCGAAAGCCAGGTGCAAGTACAGCATGTGTACACTCACGGCCCGAATCAAAGATTTGAAGGATCATGCGACCACGAGCAAACATGAAAATGCGAAGGCAGCAGCAATCGTTGCTCCATCAAAATTAATTACAACTTTTACGAAGCCTCCCGTGTCAGATGAACAGAAAATCGCCGAGCTGAAGCTAGCTGCATATATTGCTAGCTCTAATACCGCATTTCATCGAGCGAATAGTATGATCACATTGTTCAAATCAATTGCAAAAAAAGACCCGATAGTGAAAAATTTGAAAGTAACTAGATAAACTCCTGTGAGAATTAGATCGACAAGATTTCCTATTTTCCAGCTTGGCCGAACAAAGTGCACTAAACTAGTTGCACGTGTTCTGGGTCCTGGATTTCGAAAAATGGTATTGGACGATATCGAATGCAACAAATATTCATTGTTAATTGACGAGTCGACTGATATTTCTACTCAGGCAATGCTCTGCCTGGCTCTTCGCTATTTGTCATTGAAACAGCAGAAAGTCATCACAACGTTTTATAGGAACGTAGTCTTCTTTCATTGTGTTCAGGTTGCTGGACTTCACAATGTCTTCAGACTTGTGCGGCTAGAAGGAAAGACTGCAGAGCATATTACCGATGCAATTATCACGACCCTAAAACAAGACGGCTTGGACATCAAAAATATGGTTGGACCGGGCACAGATGGAGCAAAATCATTGACTGGTCATTTGTCCGGCGTAAGTGATGGAGGGTTTGTAAAGGTTTTTCAGAGTCACGTGCGAAGGGATTTGCTTCAAGCGTCTGGCAACCCTGTCAAACACATGACTGTGCACTCAACGAATAAGCGACATCACAATATAAAACAAAGCAGAAAAGTCAAGCAAAACTAATCTTTTAGTCCGCCAAGTAAATGTCCGCTGTTACGAAGTCAAATACTGTGTCCAGTATATAGTGTATGCTTCTATACTTCAAATTTAATTAGTATATTGTAGTACAAAAAACAGTACATCACATTTGCAGAGAGAAATGGCTGCAGGATTAACCCCACCTGCTCCATCGCATTTTCATTAAAAATTGTTGGTTTTTAAGGAAGCCGTAACTCGACTTTCTTTCCTTTAATGCATCTGTAAAAATATATAACAGATATTTCTTGATTGATTTGTTTCAGAAACATGCCCAATATTTCGGCCACCCTGGATCCAACTGTACGCCAGCCAAACTGATTTCATTCCGAGCAAAAGTATCACCTGGCCCTTTCAACGCATTCCCGAGTCCGCTTTGCTTACAATCAACCGTATGCACGCATAATTCTTGCATCCCACCTTTTCGTACGGCAGCACAGCGAGTGCTGTTTGTATTTTATTATCAGCACTACCGATCTGCACAGTTTGGGGAAGAACTTGTAAGAAAAAGAACTCCTTTTTCAGCAATGATAATCATTTCGTGTTTGGACTTTGTGTTTCGCGGCTGGCAGTCTCCTACTGCGCAGTGCGCGAGGCGTGCCATAATGGCTCGACAATGTACAGACGAATCAGTTTTCTGTTATATTTAGGGCTGAGCAAAAGTTTCACGATTGAGTTTTTTAAATTTTTGAAGATGCTGGCTAATAAGGTGCGATAGGTTTTTGAAACGTGCTCAAACAATTCATCGATTAGGAATTCGTTTAGCTTTAAACCAGATCGGATGTGGTTTGTCGGATGGGATGGGAAAAATTTGGATCGGCTAGGATGTTTTCGATCTGGTCGAATCGGATGAGTTTTAGATCGGATCATGTGATATACTTGTAATTTTTTGAACAATGAATAAGGCACCAACTATTTTCGAAAGGCAGCCACCCATGATAAGCAACGGTATTTATTATCACGGTGCCATGGCACAAGCAGCGCCCCTCTTAAGGCTTTGCCACTGCTCATCATGGATCACTGAATACTTTACAACCTGATTAAGTAAAGAAAATCCACACTGCTCATGAATGACTGCTTGAGACACCCACAAAAATTTTTGTACGGCGGGACAAAAATGCCGTATAAGGGGCATGGGCATTTGAGGACGCGAAAGAAAACGATTTTCTTGATCTGAGAAAAATCTTGATTTTGTCGCCTTTAGTACACCGTACATGTACTCTAACAATCACGCAGATGCTGATTAAGTTGCTGACTGAATGTTTTTAAATCGATAGAACGAATTTTTTATCCTTACTAATGAATGAGCGTCAGGTGAAACCCTGCAACGAGCAAAGACCAAATTCCTGCTGATTTGGATCATCATCACAGGCGGAGGTTAGGAAAGGAGCATTTTATAGTTGATAAAGTGAAAATATATGAGATTTCGGATTAGTAGGGATGGCACGTAAATAGCCGAAAACTGGGCCTGTGTCAGAGATTTAATTGGTGGACATTAAGAAAAAATTCCGACCTCATAAATTTCATATTTAGGCAGAATATCTGTGGCTACTATTTGTCAAAGCTGTGGTACTTGGCCTCAGTGATTGGACCAGAAGCTGACTTGCAAAGGTTTAATAAAAGGAGAATTGACAGTCACCTCTGGCACCCAGCAAAGGTCAACATAGTGAATAAACTAGTGTTAAAGAGGAACGAGAAAGAGGAAGTCCTGGACTATCCCAATGCAGGAATGTCAGTCTGTGGCTGATAATTCTGCTGATTCGGAGGTTTCTAAGGCGCGGAAAGAAATTTGTCTGTTACGAAACTTATGATGATTTTGTTGACAAAGGCAGGTCTCGTGAAAAACAACTCGCGCAACTCAGCTGTAGAAGGATTCCAGAAAAGATGAATTAGCTGCTAAATTTGAGCTTCTGGGTCATCATACTGTAGGGCTCGAATAGATGATCAAAAATATGAAAACCAAACTCATTTAAAACCACTTAGTCGATAGAATGGTATCGAAGGCAACCGGGGTCAGTATTCGACTGATGCAGTAATTTTAGGACAACCAGGTTTTTTGTGGTGTCTGCATTGATTCATGATTGCTAACATCGAAAAAATGTTGGGAAAAACTTAATGACTGTTGCCATAACTTCAAACTGTTTTAAAAAATGGATATTTTCAATCCTCACTCACAAATATTTCTGTCGACTCCTAACTATTTGCAAAATCTGAGTCATCCATGTCTTCTCTGGTCTGAATAATAACAACGACAAGATAACTTGTAACTCTATTTGTGAGTGGGAATAAGGAAGCATCGATGCAGAATATTGATCTCATTTCTCATCTCATCTCTCATCTCATTCATTACACTACAGAGGGGTTGTAGAAAAATTTTAATAGTCCGGAAAATCCACCCGAAAATTAGGATCGGATGATCCTAATTTTCGGGTGGTGATCGGATCGGTTCGGATCGGATCAGATACTCGATCCGAACCGATCCGATGCGGCTGTGAACTTTAACAAAGCGATTACGTAAATGAGTACATATTTGACCTAAATGTCATGTATGAAAAGCACTGCGCATTGGGGAAAAGCCGCCCAGAAGTGTTGCGATGTAGTAATCGATCCACTGCACAAAGATAGCATCTGGTAGCGTCATCTGTCAGGGTTCCAGCGGTGGACTAGGTCGGGAGACTTCGTTGGCTGCTCGGGTCTTGGCGCACGCAAGAGTTCCACCAGTCCAACAGACACTATATCATAACTTGGCTCGCACCTAAATTTTTATCGTCAAATTCATGTTCATTACCACATCTCCAAACGCTGCGCACTCGGGCGTGAAAGACACATTATGCATGACACGACTGATTGGGCCGCGAGTCGAACAGTCGCCGTAACTGCGCGCCTAGAATGGGAAAGAGGCGGTTGACATCCCGGGGTACAGTAGTATCCCTTCTGGGTCAAGCCGATCATCCTCATTTGAGCGCAAGCTAAATGTATTGGAGTGTAAAGTCGATCCGACACACGTTGAAACGAGAATCAGCTTTGTCATTCCTCTTACGGTGCTTTGACCGTGCGGTTGCGACTCAAGCTTCTGGAATTTCAGTTAAAATTTTTTCGCTTATCGCGTCGTTTGTGAAAAATTGAAATGGCCAAGTTCGAATTCTGCGCTATTGTCACGCTCGTCTCGATTGTGCTCACGATCAGCTGCGCCATTTCGTCCGGAAACGCGCAGAAACTGAGTGGCAGGATCGACGTGGCTGTCATCATTCCCAGGTCGACTTACATGGCCGCAATGTCGAGGCTGAAAGAATCGTTGAAGTCTTTGCCGCGATTAATTGAAATGGGGCCGCAGAAAGTGCAACTGGCGATCGTCGATATTCTAGCTCCTGGCTACGGCGCAGACCCGCTGTTCAAACAACTCCTGTTCAGTTTGTCCGGTGATCAGCAAGCGTACATGAACTTTGTGGAACAGTGGCCTGATGAAGCCAGAGTTCCGAGAAATCCGCAAACCGCCAACACGTACTTTCCCCACGACATCGCCTTGCGACTCGTCCGCGAGCGAATTTTCAAAACAGTCACCAGTCGGGCCAGGATCGTCGTGCTGTGTTACAGTGCACAAACAGGAAATCTCGCCGACACGAAAGCTGAAGCCAAGAAACTCATCGATCAAGGCATCGACATCTACATCGTGTACAATTCTGATCCTGAGTCTGGATCCGACTCCAGCGCCTTGAAAACAGAAGCCTTGGACATCGTCAATGATCAGAATAAGCTGCTCGCCGTCTCGCACGATCGCCTTTTCGAGAAAGGCATCGAAGATGTTATTCAGCTGATCGCGAAAAATTCGCCTGCAGTGCCGCCCCCCTCTGGGGCCCCTGGTGTCACGGACGAAGGTGAGCGTCCAACGAGTGGCAAATCTGATCCACCACGTAAACACAGCTCTCCGACTTCGAATCCAACCAAACTGCCAAACACAGGACCAGGCGGTCGAGACGAACGGACGCAAGGATCAGAGAAGGCGTCCTCTGGTCTGGGCACGACGACCCTAGCTGCAATCATCGCTGCTGTTGTAGTCATCTCTCTGGTCATCGTGGTGGTTGTGGTCGTTGTCGTCTTGAGGAAGAGGAGGCGGGAAGCAGATGATGCAACAACGGCTCCTCGAAGCATGAAAAAAGAAAGTCAGAAAAAGGGTAAGGAAAAGAAGGAGGTGGGTGCAAAAGACAAAAAAGTAGCAAAGCTGGACAAGGATGTGAAGAAACGAGATGCGAAACAAAGCAAACCAGCGCCGAAGAAGAAGCAGAAAAAGTGAACGAAGCATCTTCCTGTTTCTGACATCGTGATGCCATGCGTCTGTTTTCTTCTACAATGGCTTCTTTTCTGTTCATTGCTTTCGAACTGAAGAGTACATTTATTCAAAGTCAGGGTGATCATGATGAGGTATAATAGTGAGTCAGCCAGTCAGTTTGCTTTATTTTGCTCCATGACTCAGGACAGAGGCGGAGAAAAAACTGTGTGGGTGTCTTTCTCATTCTAACGTTACTTCACATGTGTCCGCATCTAAAATGGTGGGATGGCGAGAAAACCTCCAATGGGGGTGGGATGGCAGTGCCGTGTAAACTGGAGGCTGATATTGGAGACAGTGTTGGGGAGCCGAATACAAGAATTCATCATTCGAATCTGGATACTTCCTGCAGTGAAATTAAATCCGCTTGCCATGTGAAAGAGTAAATTTTTCACTGAATCGGGCTCAACCGTGAAACTGCAATTTAGAAAGTGGTCCAAATTCGAACTGCAGTACTGTAGGTTATACGAGGGGCATGCAATAAGTTCTGAGAATCAGCCAATAGCAGTAGCACAACAAGAATGAGTTTACTTCTGTTTTTCAACATAACATCCCTTGATACTAGTGCACTTTTCCCAACTTGCTGCTTTCAACGAAACCATTCCCTCCAGAAAGAACGAATCAGGAAGGTCATTAAAAAATGCCTCAACGCAAGATATGACTTCATCATCATCTTCGAGCCTGTTTCCACGTAAATGCGATTTCAGATTTCGAAACAAGTAATACTCACTGGGAGCCAAGTCCGGGCTGTAAGGTGGGTTGTTCAATTTCATCGAAGCCGAAGTCACGAATAGCGGCCTGAGCAATGCGGCTCTTGTGCGCGAGCGCATTGTCGTGCAAGAGCAAGACTCCATGGGTCAACTTTCCACGCCTTTTTTCCTTGATTGCAGAGCGCAATTTCCACATTAAATCGGCATAGTACTGGCCAGTAATCGTAGCTTTTTCTGGCAAGTAACCGACCAGGAGGATACCTTTCGAGTCCCAAAAAACTGAGGCCATAATCTTCCCTGCTGACGGGTGGGTGCGAAATTTGATGGGTGGAGGAGACTGCATGTGTTTCCATTGCTTCGATTCCTGCTATGTTTCGGGGTCCCAATAGTGGACCCGGGTTTCGTTTCCTGTCACCACCTGCCGACAAAATTCTTCTGCATTCGACTCGTACTGGGCTAGGAGTTCGGAAGCGCATTCGACCCATTGTTGGCGATCAACTGCTGAGAGATTTCTGGGTACCCACCTGGCACAGACTTTCGAAAGATGAAGGCGATCGTGAAGAATGTTTTCAACTGTTCCAACAGAGAGTCCCACCTCTGCGGCAATTTGTACCACTTCGAAGTTTTTGAAATTTTCGTGCCTTGTCGGGTTTTCTGAGAAAAAACTCGAGCTCGAGGTCGAGCTCGTCCAAACTCGAGTGTTGCAAAACGGAGCCTAAAGCCCTAAACCTGAAAACCGAGTTTAAAAAAAAACCTGCAAGTCTTTTTTTAAATACTCTATCTTCTTGTCAGACAGAAATTCAAAAACTTTGAGGGCTTCAGTCGCTGACCACCGGTGACCAGCTGGCCAGACGGGTCCAATATTTTGCAAACATTTTGCATTCTTTTATGCCTAGGAAAAAATTGCAGTGGTCGATTATGTCAAGTGCAACTTGACGGTTGACTAGGCTCTCTCAGATCAGGGAGATGCAACTTTAGCGTGTTTTCCGAAGAAATGATTGAAATTATAGGTAACCTGCTTTTATATTTCGAATTATGTAGATGTGAAACGCCTAAGAGGATGGTAACTCTTGGATGTGACATTTTTGGCGAACTCGATTAAACTTCCTTGGAAATGCATATATTCCGGCTGAGGTGTCTGCTAATTGTGCTTCTCCTCACAGAGCTCGCTCAATAAAGTCAGAAAAAATACGATTGCTCTCCTATACCCCACAGAAGAATATTGACGACGAGTATGATATTCATGCTTCTTGAATCGGTTTCTGCGAAAAGAATCGACAATAAATGCATTGGAAAATAACACCTCGGCGCTGAATGCTGAGCAGCGCTCGCTGTTTATCCTCAGACATACTCACTTTTAAAATCTAACGCTATACAGTAGAGTACAAAACCAGTGAGTGCGGCAGTATTCCCCTCGAATCACCTCGAAATATCGCGTCATGTCTCGTGATTCCCCGATATGACACAATAGCCCGAGTCGCTAAGACTTACCTGGCTCATCAGCTAGCGGGAGATCTGATTTTTGGATACAGTTTATACGCACCGATTTCTTGTCGCATAGTTAAGTGATACAAGATTTGAATAAGCGCTCAAGAAATAAAAGATTATTGTTGTCCCGTAGAGTTTATTTAATCTATCTGCCGCCATTTAAAGTCGTTGTGGCCATGCATATTCGTGGGCCAACAAGGAGATTGAATTAAGAAAAAAAATTCATGAAGCCTGATCTGGGAAATGATGTTACAAAAACTTCAAGCTTCCCGTCGACAGTTGTGGAAAATAATAAGCAGGATGGCCCAGGAGAAGAAGGCGAGTACTCGGAAAGTTCAAACTAGACAGCAGCAAAGTATTCGTCGTTATGCAGCCCGTTAACAACTCCTTGATTCCGTTATTCGATTTTGACTATCGTGCCTTGCTTATCGGAAAGAACCTGAATAATACTCAACGCTTGCTGTAAAATGATTTTGGGTTGTAATTTTAGGCTGATTTCAACCCAGTCCCAGTGGGTCTAAAATCTTCAAAGGCAATAATCAAGTTAACTTGCCAATTAGAGTGTGTTTTCAGAGGATATAAAATTTTGAGGATAAGACGGATGCATATATTCCAGGAAAAGACTGGTGAGGAAACAGTTACACGCAGGATCCACGCAAAAAGGGCGCAGGAAAAAGGGCGCATCCTAAAAGGGCGCATCAGATTAGGGCGCCAGCCGAAAGGGCGCAAACATTCAAAACAGGGTAATAAAGGAAGAAAGACGCATGGGATAAAATATGGCTTCATGTGCGCCATTTATGGACTGGTGACCATAGCGTATTGCATTCCGACTGGTCAGTAGCGACTCTCGAATCATGCCTTTAGAATTCGTGCGAAGTCAGAATGGCCACGACCAGCTTTTGCATAAAGAATCGAAAAGAGCGTTCTATTAGAGAAAAAGTCGACTGGAAATGTAATTTTCTCAAGGAAAGCAAAGGCCACTGTTTGGCCCGAATGCAGACAGCCGGAGATACGATCACAAAGCAGCCTGGCGATCACAACCATGCGCCCGATCCAGCTCAAGCAATCGTGAAAAGAACGATCGCTAATATGAAAGATCGAGCTGCTGTCACTCAAAATTCGACTCATCAAGTCATTGCTGCATCTGCTTGCGGGTTGTCAGCCGCTGGTCAAGGTCAATTGCCCTCGATACCATATTTGAAGAAAGCTGTTCAACGCGTTCGCAGAGGTATTCTTGCTGCTCCACCAAACCCTCATGCACTCGAGGAACTGTTTATTCCCCCTGAATATCAACAAACTTTAACTGGTGAGCCGTTCCTGCAACGAGATATCGGTCAGGGTCCCAATCGAATTCTTGTTTTTCCTACACATTGCAATTCACAGTAGAGTTGCTGGCAAGAAGTCCTGATGGTTCGCGGATGGTAATTTCAAAACGGCACTTCCTTTATTTGAGCAATTGTACACGATTTACGGAGTTCCTTATCATAACGTCATTCCATCAGTATTTGCTTATCACCAGATAAGACTGAAGCGACATTAACGCGTCTGCTGGCCGACTTAAGAAATTTAACTCCGTATTTGAATCCGCAATCGATAATGACCGATTTCGAGCTTGCATCAATCCAGCTTTGCCTCGGAGTTTCCCAATGCAGCACGCCGCGGATGCTTGTTCCATTTCTCGCAGTGTGTATGGCGCCGAATTAAAGCATCGGGATTTCAAACACGATACGCAAATGATGAAGATTTTGCGCTCCAACTGAGAATTTTGCCAGTTCTAGCGTTTGTTCCGCCGCCTGACGTCGTCGATGCCTTCGTGGAATTATCTGATCATTCGCCCGTCGTCGATTACTTTGAGGACACGTGGTTTGGTAGATCAAATCGGCGAGGAGTGTGGCGTAATTCACGGCCGGACCGAATCCGAAAAAGCACCATCAAAAAAATTCGGATCGAATCATCCGATCTGAACCGTCCGATCCGACATTCAATGGTTTCTGAAATCACCGTAGGCGAACAACGAATTACCGCGCACCTTCTCTTTCTCCGCGCTTTCTCCACCCACTCTCTAGTGTAATGAATGAGATAAGATCAATATTCTGCATCGATGCTTCCTTTTGTGCTCATAATTAGATTTACAAGTCGTCATCTAATTATTATTATTTGAGACCAGAGAAAACGTGAATGACTCACACACAAGGGAGCATCGCCAACCGTCAAGTCGAACTTTACGAAACAGAAACTCCTAATCTTTCCTAAGCTTTCTGCAAAATATCAGAGACGTCTGGCCAACTGATCAGCGATGGCCTAAACTCCTGAAAATTTTTTAATTCTTGATAATAAGGAACCCCTAGCGTTGAGATAAACACGCATGTTCATTCCAAACTCGCTTTTGAGTTTTGGGCTTCGATTTTGGGCTTCGATTTGAGCTTAAATTTGAGGTTTCGGTTTTTCTCTCAAAAAAACCCAAGAAAATCCAGAAGAATTTTGCATTAGGCACTGACCACTGCTGACCAAGTGGCCAGATGCCCCCCCCCCATATTTTTCAGATAGCTCTTTTACACCTGGAAACAAATTGCAATTTTTAATTTTATCATGTTCGATGTAACGGTTTGCAAGATTGTCTTTCCAGATTTTGCAAATATTTGGAGATGAACGACGGAAATATTGGTGAGGAGTGGGAACAAAGTGGAAATATCCGTTTTTTTTTTTAAAAATTGAAGTTGTAATTGAAGTCATTTATAAGCAGCATGGATAAGCTTTAATTTATGAGGTTGTGAAGTAAATCCATGATGAGCAGTGTGGCTGAGAGGGGCTGCTTGTACCATATCACCATGATAATATTTCACATGATTTGATCCGACTAACCCCCATCCGATCCAGTCGTGAGGCGTAATCCAATATTTCCAATTGAACTGTGGAACTGCCACAATGGAATAACCAATGGTCAAGCGAAGACAAACAACTCAGTGGAAGGTTGGAGCCGAGGATTTTTGGAATTGGTCGGGCACATCATCCAATGATATTTACATTTATCGGCTCCTTGAGACAAGAGCAGAATTTAAAAACGAAATAAAAATTGACCAGGACGCCGGCGTATCGAGAATGTGCGGAGAATGTACAAGCTAGAATGCTGCATATCAGGATTCCACCGCGATAAAGTCAAAGATTATAACCCTATTCGGTGTCGCTTAAACAACAAACCAGTGCACTAAATGAAACTTGAAAGGTGGAATGCTCTGCTGATTATCGAATCAGAGTGCACTGGTGATAAGGGCATGGGCAAGCAGTGTGTTTAACACTAGGCAAGAAGGTTATAATAAATTCTTGATCCAATCACCCTCGTCCCCCACAGCCTGCGGTGCTGAGCCAAGCTACCCTGTAAATATATGACCAAGCTGAATGTAAAGCCGCAATTTTGCTTGCGCAAACTCAAGCCGAGCAGCAGACTTAAATTAGAACCTGCGTCATCAGAAAACCGTATACGGTAAACATGATTAGCATTTCGAAGTGAGCTGTTCAGGGTGAATCCTACTGCGTATCTCAATTATTTCAGACGCCCATCACGATTCTCATATGATCAAGGGCTGCTGTTTCATGGCGGAGGTACTCCGAATTCCGTGAGTCCCCTCTGACGGTTTCCTGGACAGTTTCTGTAAAGATTAGGGGAAACTTCACAGTACAGTCAAAAGATAGTCTACTAGACGAGTCTAAATCAACTAATCTTGGTTTAGATTCAAATTACTTTTCGTAATGAAATTTCAGCTATTTGCTTGTTAACAAATGAAATATATGAAAAAAACACGTCTGATTGAGCCAACAGTCCTCCCCGCCTAATCGGTGCTAGTAGCACACATGGCATAACATCTTACCCATGCAGGTGCGATTTACTGGAAGGCGTCCAGTAGAGATCGGCAGGTTATTAGAAAAGAGCGACCTCACTTTTTCTGGCCTACTCTTACATGACCCTTTTTACAGAAAAATCCATTTGCAGCCAAGGACTCGAAACAAATCAGAATAAGCGCCTTCTAAACTATGCGATGGAGTTTTCCCAGCTATTTTCCACGTTTACCTACGCAGCTCTGACGTGTTTAACTGAAACCGTGGCGGGGGCGATTACTATAGATCGATTACTCACGTATTTTTTGTATGCAGCTGCGCGTAAAGCGCCAACACTTTTTTTGCGATTCTGGATATCCAATGTAAAACAAAAACATAGACAATGAGTGGGAGGGTTTGTTGAACGTTGGATGGCGGGGCATATTTTAGGCCGGTCAAATCCCCTCTTCCACTTATCGTTAGCCAAAAGGAACAGGAGGTCTGAAAGTTGTCAACCCGGAGGGGACCTCCAACTTTGGCGCCTGATATCTCGAGAAATGTGAGAGATAATAACTTTTCGCGGCAAGCATTCGCTTCCTCATTCATTTGCAAACACGCTGATATGTGTTGATCAAAAAAGACTGGAGGATTAGTGAGTTATGGCCGATATCGCCCAAGCACTTCCGAAAAAAGTTTTATTGCGGTAATCGCGTGAGAATCGAGTTTGCACAAAAAAGCACCAGCTTCACTATCATCACTTATGGGCGCATCGAACTCACACACAAAAAGGGAGGCGTGACCATCTGTGTATCCCACGGAAACTTACAGAAAGCCTGTCTTAATGCTTTCGTCACAATAAGTCGAACATTACTGGAACCTACTGGCAACACGCAAACCGTCTTACGTAACATAACGTGTACCTTACCTTCAAGAAGAAGTAACACGAAGACTCTACAGTTCACAGCATGTAGAGTAGAATCACCACAGCTTTTTGGTTCGTACTCGCTCAATGTACAGACAATCCCGTTTCATTCAGGCTTATGCAACCAATACAAAAGCTTTGCACTGAAGTTTGTCCAGTTATTTGCCACGTTGATCCACGCGTCTCCACGCCCACCGTGTTCAACTGCAACCCAGCCTGGCGTCATGAGCACACGCCCAGTCCAGTCAAATCTACTACAGTCAAGCGCATGCTAACAGCTACGAATAAAACCCACCCCGCCCTTAAAAAGTTGATCGTGGCCAACATTCCACAAAAAAATTTCAGACAAAAAATTCAGGAGGGCTTTTCATAGATCTTTTTTTAAAGGACGTAAGTCGGACTGTTTGAACAAGTTGTGTGGCCGCCAAGGTTGATAAGTTAGTGTACCTGCCCATTGTTTTCACGGCTAAACCCTATTGTTCTCTGCCTCTGCGTGTTCATAATCAATAAGGCGCAGCGGGCGTGATGCGATGCCTGCCTTATGAATGCCTGCTAAAATCTTGCACCTCGTCTAACATAAGCGGTAGGCCAACAGTTCAAACTAAATGCTAAATGGAACGTTGGGCTTGCAGGAGGCATGCAATTGTAAAGTTATAAAATGCAATAGGTACAGTATGAAATCTTTGCGCTTTACTCAAGAAAGTCCAAAAAAATTGCACGAGAAGAGAGTCGAACCCAGAAGTCGTATTGACTACATTTGATTCTAAACCTGCCGCGTTTATCACCTGCACAGCAGGCTGTTGTGTAGGTGATAAACGCGGCGGGTTTAGAATTTGAGGTCGAGGTTAGGTTTTTAGGCTTTGGGTCTGAGGAAGAAAATCAGTTCTCACATTTCTGGCATTCCAAGAAGCCCACTTGGCACCAAAATCTAAAGAATTTTTTCAAGTGCACATCACTATGACCTAATAACGACAATGCCCAGAATTATATAAAATGCATATGAATCACAGAAACTGGCACTAATTCGAGCAGTTCTCTTCGTCTTCGCCGTACGTGCAGTCCCAAGTTTTATCACACACTTTGCTTTCTGGAATGCAGTTGCCCAGCAAACATGAATATTTCGCTTCCTCTGAGCAAGTGTGATTGCGCGGCGCTTCTTTGAAGTCTGAAACGTTTTATCTTATTTTTATGGTTTGACTTACCAGAACTGGCTTTTCGTATCTTACTTGCGATAACAGCATGAATCCAGTCATCGAATTCACTAACTTTCGTGTACACGCCAGGTGTCATGAGACTGCCACACGCATAGCCACTGCTGGTGATGCCGTACAGCCACCACGAACAACTTTGTGCATTACAAATCTGACATTGCAATGGTCCTCCACTGTCGCCCTGAAACTCAAGGAAATGTGGGGCTTGCACTAGTCATTTCACTGAAGTCTGGAAAATTTCACACTCTCGAACCCACATTTTTCATTCCTCATAATCAGCAAACAATTTTAGAAATTTCAGCTTACATGACATGTGTCTTTTTCGCCGTCCATCGTCCCAGCGCACATCTGCGTGTTATCGATTCTGCGCTCGACATTAATTGTGGGTATGCCTTGGCATTCGCTTGTTCCTTTAGCAGGTAGTTCGACTTGCATCAGTTCATCCGGTTTTGGCTGACTGCGTTTTCCTAAAGTGCCATATCCAACAGCGAAACACTTTTGTTTTCCACCACTGTCGCCCAATGAAATCCGTCTGCTTGCGAGGCAAGTTGGCATGACGTAAGCTGAGTAAGCCAATGGTGAATGAAGCCTGAGCAAAGCGATGTCATTGCGACCAGTTTTTGGATTGAACATTGAATGAGGCGCAATGAAATTAATACGACGGAATTGGTCGTATGGTGACCTCGATGAATTGCGAATCAGACCTGCTCGAAGGACTAGTTTATTCAAAGATTTCAATCGATAGCCTTCCCACAAGCCAGCAATATTCTCTGCGTGACGGCGTTTTCGACGCGCTCCATTTTCAGAATCTTCTTTTGATGGCGTAGTGGTTATGACTGACGGTATTTCAGAATCCCTGAAAAGATATCAATCATTAGCGGAAATGGCGGGAATTCAGAATAGTGATTACTCATACTCTCTCTCAAGAACGCAATGTGCAGCAGTGAGAGCCCAATGACTATTCACTATTATGGCACCACAATGCAGGTCACCATTTTCATAAATCGCTGCGTAGGATGGCCAGGCGCCGAAACGAGACGCAGTGCCACCAACGATCCTCGATGTTGGACTTTCTTGCACCAGTGGCCGCTGCCCACACTCTAAAAAAGTAAAAATCCGTGTGACGAATTCACAGAAAAAGGCCAACTCACAGTTTTTTCAACCTGAGCTTTTGAATCCCTAGTGGTAGTCGCTAAAGCACTGTGAAGCATATGTCCTCCCCACTGCCCTCTGCGAAAATGAAAACGAGTCAATTGCAATAAGAATTTTGAGGTGATTGTCGTGTATTGTGTTTTTCAAATCCTTGGGATTGTGAAATGATCTTTTGACTAGCCACGGCTTACTTATGCTGTTTATGTCGCAAGTTAGTCGAATCGCTTCTTGAGATGGGCATGGAATCGGAGTTGGTAAACTGAAATCAGCCAAAGAATTAGACTTTTTCCATTCTTCAATATTTCGCACGATTTACCCAATTTTCTGGCCAGATGATGGCGAGGCGTCGAAATTCGTTGTGATTTTCATATAGTCAGTCGTACTGTTGCCACGAGACAGTTTAATAAATCGGCGCAACGATCTGCAAAAATTGAAAAATGGTCTAAAAAGATGAACTGTTAGACCTGATCAAGGATTTCCAAGAGTGGGAATGAAAACAGCAGAGACTCAGGGCACTATTTGTACGTCTGCTTTGTAACCATTTCATAATAACTGGCTTTTTAAAGCAAAAGCCTGGGAAGCATGCCGAAAACTATTTTTTGTAAAATTGCGAACCATAAAATCGCTGAGTCAAAAAACCTGAAATATTTGAATGATGCACCGAGAGAATCAGGAAATCAGGTAGTCAGCGAAGTGCTCAGTATAGCAATTTAGCGAGTTTCCAAAAAGTCTGATATGCTTGCTTACTGAAATCCAAGCTTTTCACAGACGGCTTCCATGACTCGTTTATCGTTCACCCCCTCAGCGCACACTGGAGTCCATTTGCCTTTTTGTCGACCATAAAGCAATCCGCTGGGTGTAAATTCCCAAAATGCTTTTAACTCCTTCGCGTTGTCTGCCAGTTTCACTAAAAGTCAAAACCCTGACTTCGTCATTATGTACATAGTGTCACAAGAAAATGGTCAGATCATAGTGACTTTTTATGGGTGGCTGCTTGGTCTAAAATGCCTGTCCATGAACAAACACCTCTTTCAAAAAGTGTAGTGGCGTGTGATTTGAAATCTTTTCGAACTTTAGTACTTACAGCAGAATTGTTCATCATCTCCACCTGGGCAGTCCTTAATGCCGTCGCATACAGCCTCCAGCAAAATGCATTCAGTGCCACTATTGCAAAGGTAATGCGTTGTAGCATTACATCGATCTGGACAAAACTGTCACTTTGCATATTTGCAGTTTTGAAAAAATGTCAAGTCATTACCGCACTGATCATGGAATTCATCACTAAAATCTGGGCAGTCTGGTACGCCATCACAAACACGATGGGGATTGCGATTTTGCAATACCTCACCACAGGCTAGAAAAGGAAAAACAAAATTTGAGCACAAACATTGAAATTCGCTTCATATCTGTATTTGCTGGTGCATAAGACAACTCACTGCAATTAGCCTCATCTTCTCCATTGGCACAATCTGGTACGCCATTACATTTCTGCCTCAGGCTGATGCATTTGCTAGCATTCTTTCCCTCTGCTGGACAAGCAAACTGGTGTTCTGAGATGCACGCTGAAAAGGATTTTTTTATTGCGTTATCAGGAATCTGCCTGCTTGGTTATTGTTACAGCAGTTATTTTCTTCGGACACGTGAGGACAGTCTTGCACGCCATCGCAATACTTGGACCAAGGCAAACAAATCGTGCTGTTGTGGTTTCCAGCAGGACAAGTAAATGATTGGGAGGCGTCGCAATCTGGAAAAAAAACGCGGTTCTGACCTGGGTCTCACAATCCTGAGGCAAAGACAGCAGTTACCACCGCAGTTGTGCTCGTCCTCTCCGCCCTTGCAAAGAACATGACCATTGCACAGTTGCAGTTTGTGCACGCATACGTTCTTGCCTTTTCTCCAGCTAACACAGCGCAGTGGGTGGTCTGGAGGGCAGCCTGTAAGATTTTTTGTCAAGTGCAGGCATTCGTTGAACACGTCCAGTTTAACTTCTGTGTAACTCAAATTGCCTATATGAATCAGTTATGAATTATATTTCAATTTATTATTTTGTTATATCAAATTATGGGATGATAGAAGCAAAATTTTGCTAATTGCCTATAACGTTATAGTATACAGCAGGAGAAGATGCCATAATTATTGAAATTTCTGTCATATTTTTGCATTGCAGCGAGCCGCTGACAAAATGGGTCAAATTGATAGATACTGTGTTGTGACGTTGCATATTCTACGCCCGTCACGGCGGACTCGGGTTGAGCGGTCTGAGGTCTTTAATAGCCCGAGCCTGGTAGAAAGGCTTGCCCCGCATAGTATCGATCACTAAGACCCTGATTCCTTCAACAACCAATCAGGCGCATTTCCGTGCTTTCCTGGGGTGCCTGAACGTGCTCTGCGCAATGATATACTAGCCTGGCTGCTGTTCAAATACTGCAACTGGTCCTAAGAACAGTTCTACTGTCGATGGCGCAGCAAAAACCAAAGTTAGCACCAGAGGATTATTAGCGAGCACATGCAGCGCACAACGATGCCAACAGTCACAGATCTTACCCACAGACAAACCAAGTAAATGGCCTGGAGTCAACTCCTAAACTCTTCCAGCATGAGCCAAAGGGAAACGACGACCGCTGACAGAGGCCCCGAGAGTATGCTAATCGAAGCTACAGGCTGGAGACCACAAGCCTGCCCAATGGGCTGGACCAATGCGAAGGGTGGCTCCCCATGAATTCAGAACAAGTCGATGGAAACGAGTCGAACGGAAGAAAGCGAGAAAGATCCCTGATCCCAACGAGGGACCTGCTCTGATTTTGCCGTGGCTCCTCCCTACCGAGCCAAGGACCCCGCAAAACCCCAATAATTCCAGGCGCCCTTAAAGATGTACTGCCGCCAAAAGATTATCCCAGCCCCGCTGATTCAGTGGGAAGTCACTTTCTCAGCGGTTACCCCCGTGCCAGTACATCTTTTAGCGGCAAAGTCTCAACAGCTGTCTTAATGCGATAGCGTACGACAAAAAATTTTCTGAAGGTTTCAGCATACGAATTTTTAGCGCGTGCTTTCTCGTGATTGCCTTTATCACGGGCCAGATGACACGTGTGTGCTTCAGGTTTCATGTAAGAACTGTGATTTATAATTTCTTTGAAATACTGTGCATTCCACCGACATTTTATGGAACCTTATTTCGGAGAAATCTACATTTGTAATAAGCTACAGTACGCAACCAGATAAAAATATACTCAGACTACTCCTGTGAAAAGTAGACGTGCATCATGCGCATGAGTAAATTTGAATATCCCACTTTAAAATGTTGATGCTGGACACCGATGTGAAGACAAATTGCACAGTGGGAAAAGTATGCATGTCCACATTGCACTTTTATACTATTCCTAATAGCTAAGTGTATTACGAGATACTCTAGGTATGTCTGAAGTTACGAGTGTATATGGGATAATTACACTCACACAGGCTAGCATCACTGCAGTAGTACACCTACCCACAATCAATTTTTTTGCATTGTAAAAATTTTTAAGTCTTGCTAGAGCAGAAGTATAATAAGGAGTATTTATAGCACGCGCATCATGTCGCAATTTTAAAAAAATTAAGCTTAAATTTAATGCCGTTTCACAACTGACCTTCAAGCAGTTTGATTTTTTGCAAACCAGTGTGAAAATAATTATGCCTAGCGGACATCTAAAAAAGTTCTTACTTTGCTTGCAGTTCTCAGCTTCATCTTCTCCCCCTTTGCACTCTTTGTTCCCATCGCACCACCATTTCACAGGCATGCATGTTCCATCAGAGCACGGGAATTTGCCTTTGTCGCACGCTGAAACAAACACAAACTTGTGCTGCCCAACAGGCCCACAAGGTCCAAGAAGAGATATTCTCAAATCCTTTGCTCTGGCACAGAAAAGCACACAGTTAGCACTTACTACAATTCTGTCTCTCATCCGATCCATCAACGCATTGAAACTTTGCATCACAAACCATGTCCAAGGAAATGCATTGGCCATCACCGCACTTAAATTCATTTTTCGTGCATTCTAAAAAAAAATTTTAATGACGTGAAATTTTTCAGAATAAAACTTTCGCAATTTAGAAAATGATGTGTGCATGATTTCGGGAAGCGTATGGCCCGTCATGTGTATCGCGAGTCACGATACAGGTTTCTAGCATACTGGTTGGCGGTTGGTTTCTAGTTGGTGATAGTTCAGCCACGAGTAACAATCAGATTGGACGACTAATTCAATGATCTTAGGCTTTTGGCCTGATTGCGTGCCTTCTTATCAGAGGCATCCTCCAGTGCTCGTGACTTGCGGCTTTTCATTAGACAGATCAGACAGATGCAGAGACCAGAATACGATTGCACACCTTCCTCACTGAAAAAACTGACCTGATGCATTGGGTAAATCTGACCTGATCCAAAACTTCATGCTCACGCCCCTTCACTGTTCATATTTAGACTGAAGTTACGCCTTCTGAGGCAGACCTTGTCACATAGAGCACTGTCAGAATGGCCTTGGCCAGCGACAGGAATTCCACAGTGCACATGAAAACGTCGTGTCTAACCGGATTCGCGCGTCCTATTTTCCAAAGTCCGCATCCCAGAGCACGTATACTTTCTTACTCGGCACTTAATGCATGCAACTCTGTTCTCGACTACTTCGACAGAGTGTGCCCGTGTTTTTGAAAAGTCCTGTACTGGTTAGGAAAAGTAGTTATACGAGGGGAATTCCCAGCTGAGCTGAACTCGATATTTACTGGACGTCATCTGTCTGTACTTGGCAGCCAAGCAGTTTAAAACGTCGTCTTCGTCATTCAGGATAAAACTCACGATCAGCTCGAGATCATAATTTCAGCTTTTCTGTGCGGTAAAACTTTGGAAAATGTATCTGGAATTATTTTTAATTGGCGCATCTTATTTTATAACTAAAACGATATTTATAGCATTTGGGGTTGGTTTAGCTTTTTGGATATTTTATCGGCTGCTAAGCAATGTGTGGTCGATTTCGGACCTGTCGAAGAGGCATGTGCTGATAACTGGCTGCGATAGTGGATTCGGCCAGTTATTAGCTATGCGACTAGTTCAAAATGGGATTCCCACATTCGCTGGTTGTTTGACTGAAAAAGGCGAAACTGAATTGAGAAAAGCCACCGCATCAGCGCCTGGAAAATTATGGACATTCCGTTTAGACGTGACCAAGCAAGAAAGCGTGAATGCAGCCTACGCCTTCGTAAAAACTCAATTAGGACCAAATAAAGGTGAGGGAGTGGTTCGATTCCAACTTAGGGTGGTCTTTTGTGGATATTTGCACGAGTGAGCAAGCTTTCATCGATATTTGAAATACTGTAGCAATTTTGTGCTTATTTCAGGGTTGTGGGGTTTGGTTAACAATGCTGGGGTTCTGGGTCATACTGGTCCGGATATTTGGATGTCGATGGACATGTACCAAAAGGTACTGGATGTCAACACTTTGGGTGTTATTCGAGTGACCCACGCGTTCAAACCCCTGATCAAAGCAGAAAAAGGAAGGATCGTCACAGTCACCAGCATTTTTGGTCGCTTCGCTCCACCTGGCTTCGGCCCCTACTGTGTGTCGAAATTCGCCGCTGAAGCGTTTTGCGATGTCTTGAGGTAAGTTTTCGGGACAGATGAAAGCAGCTGGGCTTCCTGTTCGAATCTTCCGTCTTCTTCTGAGATCCTCAAGACCGTGAGATCAAACCCATTTAACGATAAGCTAGATCGCCCCATCTCATAGCCTTAGCAAATACATCGGAATTCAATTTACTGTACTGCTATGACATTTGACAAAAGAATATTTTAGACTAGAAATGAAAAGTTTTGGTGTTTCGGTGCACATTTTGGAACCAGGCCTATTCGTCACAAATATCACCAATTCCAAGTTGGCTGTGAATGGATTAACTGAACTGTGGCAACGACAGCCAGACAACATAAAGGAAGAATATGGAGAAGAATATTACAAACAATGTGAGTCCCTTTCTAATCCAAAAGTTAAGTTATTTCGGTCCACAGATTGTTCAAAAGGCATTTCACACGAATTTTTTATACACCCTGTGTCCACGCCTGGACCATCGCTTCAGGCGCAGGAGCCTTTGACTTGTGTAACAGACAAAATTGCTCCACTAAATTGTTCGCAGATCTCTCTGTTGTGAAGAAATTCTTTCCTGTTTGGTCAAAGAATTTCTTCACGACACGGAGATGCTTTCCTGATGCCTTCTTTTAGTAATACATGCAGGATAGGAGCCAACTATAGAATTAGACTACATTACACCTGGGATCCAACACGTTCCACAGTCCACACTTTTTTGCTATTGTTTTGGGCTCCTGGCGGTTAGATTATACTCTCCCCTGACTGGGAGACATCATCCACTCCAGTTGATGTTTCAGCGGCAGGTACAATATAGTCAAGAGGCTTGCCCTTCGTCAGCCGGGGCTTTTTTGTCCCAGAGGCTTCGCTCTCTCTTAACCCTGCCGTAGTAACCCTCTAGTAACCCTGCCGCCTGTTAGCGCTGGTTACAATATCGTGCGCCCATAATTCGAAAGGGAAGTTGTATGGAGCTGGTTGGGACATTATAGAAGCTGCCAACTATAAAATTTCGAACAGTCGTTCTGTGTAAAGGATACAAATCTATTTTCATGATCCTAGCCTTGCGTTTCAGGTGCCGTTTGCGTATCAGAAACGTTCGACGCGATTTGGGGCGAGCCGAATCAGGTGGTCGATGCCTACTACCACGCCCTCACTTCGCGCCTACCCAAAATACGATATATCGTGGGCTTGGACGCCTGGTTAGTCTTCGCACCGCTGTCCATATTACCAACATATGTCGGCGATTTGTTTTTGAGAGTCAACATGTGGTGGAAAAAAGTACCCATACCGAGTGCATGCAAGAAAAACAGGTCCTAGATCATGAATCTAACTACACATTTCCACTGCATTTTGATCAGTTACTTTAACCGAGTTTTTTTACTTGTGACTTCTTATCATTATAGACGGCCATATGGATGTGAGGGAAAAAAGTTGAAAGTGTCTGTTTCTTTCTATACTTACCACAATGCAGTTCATCGCTGTTATCGTCGCACTGCGGCCTTCCATCGCATTTTTCGAAAATAGGAATACATTGCCCGTTATCGCACCGAAACTGGTACTCCTTGCAGGCTGAAATGATATTTCAGAAATATGTGTAAAATATGGTTTCAGCTGTGCTTGTATCAGTTGCAAGCAAGCAGGTTGTATTATCGATTTAATGCTTTGCGCCAACAGTGTCGAGCACGATTTGTGGCTGAGCCTATTGCAATTATTACAGTAGTAAGACTCTGACATAAGCCAGTCGAGATGTGGCTGTGTTTGATTCAGAAACTTTGGTTAAATGAGCAGAGCTGCTTAAATTCAGTTTTATACAGTTTTTTGCAAAATAAGGTGGTCTCGCGAAAAGTTTGCACAAGACGCCTGAAATATTACTGTATATCATGGCGCTCTAGCTGAGTTTTAAAGAACCTTTTGAAGACCTTGGATTTAGCTAACTTATACTTCAATGGGGCTACTTACTGCAATTAGCGGGCTCGTCGCTGCCGTCATCACAATCTGGTCGGTGATTGCACCAGTTGTTGATGTAATTTTTGCACAAATATTTATCACATCGAAACTGATAGTCGGTGCACTCTTTAAAAAAGAAAATATTTGAAAAACCATCAATAGGGAAAAATTTGAGTCCGTTACCACAATTGAATTCGTCACTGAAAAAAAAACAGAAAGTATGCGGCATGTTCGATCATTATCAGGAACGATTATTATTTCGGTGTACCTGAAATCATCACAGTCGTTGACGCCATTGCATCTGACCTCCGGATGAAGGCAATAACCGTTTTGACACTTGAAATCCGAGGCGGTACAAGCTAAGTTTAAGGTTAATTTTGAAAACTCTTCCTTAAGAAGCTCACAGGAATATGTTACTTACTGCAATTTTTCTCATCGGATTTCTAAAAACATGTTAAGAAATTATTAAAGGCAGTTTTGCACAGTTCTTCAAGGAACAGTACTCACATCATCGCAGTCGAATTCGTCATTGCACCAGAACCGTTCGGGGAAACATTGGCCGGTGGTCGCACATCGTCGATGACCAGTTGGACAAGCTTAAATCGCAATCCATTTTCGAGCAGCTGGCACAATGGCGATGTCCGAGTATGTGTGATAATGGATATTAGTTACCCAGACCCAGGCTGGGTTCGAATCCCACTCAAGGTTGGAGTGTTTGTGCATTTGTGCGACCATTATTACTATGAAATTTTTATTTCCAAAATTTCTGGATTTCTGAATTGAAATTTCTGGACTTCTGGGATTCAAGATAGGGGCCAGTGAAAAATTGCGAACACACAAGGAGTCAAAGCAGATGCTGGAGCACATGGTGCAGTGTACGCCTTTCGAAATTACCACCATACCACTAAAAACTATGAAATAAAGTCTCACGACCCTCTAAATGATTTGATTAAGTCTAGACGCTTAAACCTCACGACGAACCCTGAAGAGAGCGAACTAGGGATGCCGCAGTGAGCTTCCACATTCGGGATAACCCGTCACTTCGGATTAATGCTTGACCACTCGGTTGTGGGCGCGAAACCTTTGCCAAATGCTTTTTTAGCTCTGCTAGAAATCTGCTTTATCCCATTATCAACAATATCAAAATTACTGGCTTGGCCCTATTTGTTTCCTGTGTATTGGACGCTGCCTGCTCGACATCATGGCTTACACCCACAGACTGCACGGATATCGGGCCTACAGTCCACTGGTTTGATTTCCAACAAACTGCTGAAGCTGCTGAAGGGAACAGCTGATTGTGTGACTTACTGCAATTGACTTGATCTCCCCTAAAATAAGTCGGAGTCAGATTTGTGGGCGGGGAAAAGGCATAAACGACATACCAGTCGCCACAATCGTTTTTGTTGTCGCAGAATAAACTCTTGGATATGCACTGCCCGCTGGGACATTGTCCATGGTTGGCGTCTTGGCAACCTGACAAAAACCAGCGCTTATGAGCGTCAGACCAATGGCGATACTGAAGGGGCACTAACATGATTTTTCACCAGTCCAGTGTCACAAATGAACCCAAGTCATGCTTGGTTTCATACGATTGACTTAACTCTCACGATCAGTGTGTATGGGGAAAGCGTATGCACATCACAAATTGCCTTACCACAATCTTTTTCGTCGCTATAATCTCCAGGGCCGCATTCGAATCGGTGGTTACATCGACTGGCATTGTTCAAGCACAAGCCTGACTTCTCACAGACAAAATGCTCTGGCAAGCAGACCTGCGTGCAGTTGGCCATCGGTAATGAACCGCACCGAGTCGATGCGTCTTCCAGGTAAGTGCCATTCAGCAGTGACTGACAAGATTGAGCGACATCTAAAGACCGATTCCACAAAAAACAGCTAGTATAGATGAGGAAAGGGCATACCATGACAGTACGATCCACAAGGCAAGAATGGCTTCACTTCTGATCCTTCAGTTGAGCAAGGCGGTTGTAAAAGAAGGCATGTAAAATTTCTGATAGTCGGATGGCATTGATTGTGTTCCAGCATCTGCGTTCATTAAAAGTTCGCTCTGCCTGAATCTAATGCAAGAAAGACTTTTCACCTGGAAAAGGCCCAAGGCTGCTTTGACCTCTCTGGCATTTTCGTGACCGAGTCCGTTTGGATAGTGGATTCTCTTCGGATCAGTGACTCCCTTGCAATAATCTACCAAATCGTGCTCACATCGTCCCTTGTCTCCAGGAACTGGGACTGGAATTGCTGGTGGCCTTGTGCTGGTTACACTGGTTGGCTGGGTGCTGGAGTCCGGAATGGAGGCAGGTGGTAGGATCATATCTCGCAGTTCTGAAGGAAAGCCATGTATATGACGAGTTACGGTTAACTATAGAGCTATGGGGGCTGTGACCTAGCCTGACAGGCGTAAAGAAAATGTGGGCCACAGGATAATATCGCTGACTTCGTCTGACGGTACAGAAGGGGGGGGGGGGCAGATTGTCTTCCCAAAACAGGGTACGGGACGAAAACTCCGACTGGAGCTGGGCCAATAATGCGGCTGAAACATCAACCTTTTCCAGCCAAGGGAGGTCGATTACTCTCTCCTACTCGCCATGGCCTACCAACACGAGAGTCACAGGGCGCCTATGCTGCAGCTGATGAACAGGGGCCCTAATCCAGATAAGGCACTGTCCAAACAAAAAACTTGAGCCTTAAGCGGGAATCGAGCCTGAAGGATTCCCTAACATTTAATAGTTGTTTGATCACTTCGTCCCTTTCGAAGCTTGATTTTCTAAAGTTAACGGAATTGTGGAGCCAACCAATATATTTTACATCTTTGTGGTGTCGAGCGCTAATAAATTATATTAGACAATCCCCAACACAGGTTCGACTCTTGCTCTGGGCTAAAGGTTTTGGTTACAGTAAAGTATAAGCCATAATTTTATGCCTTTTAACGTCAAATTCTGGATTTCACCGGCCTGTGATCAGATTAGCTAGCTCTGGCTGATCGATAACAAGATGATGCATATGAATGGTCCAAAAATGTAAGGAGTTTAATAATCATACCGGTCACTTGAGCGTCCCTCCACTTGGAATTGCGAGAGTTGCGCGTTTCATTTAAAGCTTGAAGAATCAGAGCCTCGGACAGTGTTTCATTCGTTGCATCTCCATCAAATGCTAGCAATGCAGTTACTGTACTCGCAGAGGCTGACTCACTAAAAATGCAGCCGAGAAAATGTTGCACTGCTCCCGGAACTTGGCAAACTCACTTTCGTTGGATGTTCAGGATATCGACACGGAGTAACTCAGCAAGTGATGACGACGACTGCAGGGCTTTCTCGACCTACAATACTGGCTAGTATGTACATACCGTATGAGCGATGGCATATCCAGCAGGCAACAGTCATGCTCTCATCGGGAGTATCATGGCGGCCTACTGTACAGTGGGAGGTGAGTAACTTAGTGACCTGCACTCTGCCGATCTAACACTGCACTTAAGTGCCAGTACAGTCCATGCATTTTAACATCATCGTGCACTGTATTTTCATCACATATTTCGAGACAATTGAACGAGTTTTACAAGAACTCCAGCCGTTGTTGATAAACACCAAAAAGCGGCAGATGGCAGTATTAATTTTGGCTGATGGGCACTACGCTTTTACTCCACACTCCCCTGACGTTGCTTGATTAAAGTTTCGGAAAGTTTATTCGAAATCTACAATACCACAAAGTATAGGCACAATAACGTAGGGGTTCAGGAAGCGGCCAGCGAGAGAAGCACTAACTATGTAGAAATGTATCTGATGACCACAAAAATGTGCAAGCTATGTGCTGCTTGTGCGACGACAAAGTCAAGAAAATAGCATTTTGGGTGTTGAACAAACGATTTTAGGAGTAATTAATTGTCCACTAGATTAATTAGATTTTGTGTTGAAGTCAATATTTTGGTACGACTTTGCAAAAAGCCAAATTCAAAATAGAAAAAAAGACAAACTGGATATTTTCAATCGTGTAAAAAATTTCCAGTTTTTTGCATATTTGGGAGGAGGAAATCGTTTGATCGAAACGTTTCTGCCCCAGGAGAGTTCGAATGAAGTGTATTGAACACTTACGTACATCATTCAGATAATACTCCATTTTTTGAAGATATTGCCTGTGAATTCGCTTATTTGTTCTCGTATCCACCGTATCATCGCCAGCAATATCGTTAAATGTCAAGAGATAAAATCGAGCTCCTTGCTTTTGCAATGTGTCGTAGCTCGTTTTAGATTGTCTGTCGCCACCGCCAAATGACAATTCTACAAAATTCCAACCATAAATAAGTCAAAAACGGCACATGCTGGCGTCGCTTGGCCTGGCAAGGTGCATGGCTTTGAGCAATCAATAATTTCTGCTCTGCACCCTGATGCACCATTTCACGGTTCTAAAAAATTTTGAAAATGGTAGCCGCAGTTTTTTTTTAATGCCGTTTATGGAAGGGCAACAGGGCGACATCTATCCATTACGCCTGTTTTATAATACGCACAAGACAGGAGACAACTTTAGACTGACATCACGAACATAAACCTCAGCTGAAATAAATGCTGAATTCGTGCAAGAATTTAGCCTTAGGGCGCACAGCAGACACTATGAAAGCCATTTAGACACAACAACAACAACTTACTTCCAGCTCCGAGCAATCCAATAATTACAGCTCCAATCAAAATCAGCACAGCAGTCAGAATCCAAAAGCCAATTTTGTATACACTAGCCACCATCATATCTTCGGATTCACCGCTAATAATTGAGCTTGAATGCGAGAGACGAGGTAAAGTTGCCTGGAGCACATGCCCGCATCAAAAAAGGACAAGCTCTCAAATCTGCTGTAACTTTTCTTGCAAATGTTGGGCAAGTATTTTGGACAGCACTGAAGTCACACAAAACTGCCATATTTAGTGACAAAAAGCTTCCTAGTCACCAAAAATAGAATTAATATTTCATTTCCTCAACCTATCAGATCATATCGAATCTTTAGTTACCAAGGGTTATTGATAATCAATTGGAATTGATTTGACACTAATCGATCGAGCGAAATTTGGTAAAGCATTGAAGGAAGTTTGCTGCGCTTTTGGGGCATTGCCCAGTAACCACCAAATACATGCACTTGAGAAACGGCACAAAACGTACAATCAGAAGCCTGGTACTAACCTGATCAAAATAGGAACAAATAAAATTATTTGTGGCGTGTTCAAAATCTGCCTTAGTCACCGTCGGCGATAATGGAACAGGAAAAATCGTGGGTCGTCTGTTAACGTGACTCCTTGCTGGATGATCAGGCGCAGTTGGTCCGTGATAATGAGCACCATACACAGCTCCTTCTTCGCTCCGACTATGATCGTGTTGTGGCCGAGTAGGCGCACTCGATTCACTGCCAAGATCTGGTTGATAAGCAGAATCCGAATGATCACTCGTCTCACCACCGCCTCGGCTGCTGCTACCAGGAGACGAATAAGACGAGCAGCGCTGACTGTGCTGGGGGTCCTAGTCGGTAAAGACACCAGACACTTGATGATACCGCGATCGTACAGGTCGCGCCACACCCAACCTCCACTACTTAGCTCGAACCCTGAGCCTATGCCTACGAAAACCCCACCAACTCTAGAGTCAATAGGAAGCACGGGGAAAAATCAGTGACCCTGCTTTATACGCTTACCCACGCTGATTCCATATTTGGTCGCCCGGACAAGTACAATAGACACCGTTCCAAGTTCAGCTTAAACGTTGAAGGGCGCAATCGAAAGCTAAGCGATTCTTCTTTGGAAAAGGTTGGACTGGTGTGATCAGCTGTCAGCCGCCGAGTGCGACCGTATTTTTCATATTTCCTATAGCTGTTTCCAGTAGGATGGAATTCGTACCAGTTGCGTAGCACACCGATAAAACGTAAGAAACAAGGGCAAATGCAAAAGCTAGCAGGGGCGATTAGGCGAAACGGTCCAGCGCCTAGTGCTGGTTCGCGAGCTCGCTTGTTGGACCAGTTGCTCAGCTGGCATTTTGCGACAGTTTTATTTACTTTGCACGAAACGGGTGTGTGCTCTTTGTTCACAAGCATAAACAAGGGGATGGCATGTTTGGGATAAAAATCGATCGTCAAACATTTCGGTACTGACGGAGGTTACGTGTTTAAAAAAACCTTTGTGCTCATGACGGCAGTGACGAACACTCGTATTGTATCGGAGCAAAATTTCGAACAAAAAACTGGCACTATAATTATTTATCACTTCCTTAAAGCATGCACTGCATACGTGGTATACAGAACTTTAAGAGGGTCAAAGCCAGAATCGTCCAGTTACACACCACCGATCCGGCCGAACTGACCCGCCAATCCAAGGGGTGGATTGGTTCCTAACCCGATACCGCTGGATCGGCTGGATTGGCGACTAAAATTTTTCGCACTTTATATGTTGGGTATAAGTTATGGCATACTGTGATGAGGAAATTCAGTTTTTTTTCCCAAATCAGCATGTAACCCCCTTAAGGCGCTGGTCAGCTCTCTTGTATCCTTTAAACGTGGTGCAATATGCAGTGACAGCGAAAAAACAGAGGAGGTTGGTGAGAACGCAGTGCCAACGTTGTTTTTTGAAGCGGATCGGCACATGGGTCAGATTGGGATCGGAATACATCCCAGGGTCAGATCAGGCGATGCTGGGGTCAAACTGGTCGATGCTGATCTGAAACTGCAAGTGGAGAAGGACTTGCCAAAGCACACCTTGAATTCAGGACCCAGCTGGGACGAATGTCGGGGCAGTTTACGCAGAGGTGTCAGGGGGATATAAGCTCTAGTTTGTGTGCCATGATAATGTCATCTGTGTGTGGTGCACTTATGCTATCTTTGCCTGTTAGGCCTAAATCAACATCGGGTACAGGTCATGCTGACTGGTTCCCTTGTCTTCCTTTGTTTTTCGAATTGCACTAATAACCTCTTGTTGGTATCCTAGTTAGTCTCACCGGTGTTCCATGCGGTGCGGTCGTAGTAAATCTATATCAACATTCGACTTGTTGTGAGACTAACGTCTTACATTGGTTCCTTATGCCAGTCTCGCAACCCTGTGTGCCGCATATTAATCTATTCACTCCCGCCCGTCATTGGTGGGGCTCTGAGAGCTCGATCCGATTCGATTTCGCTATTTTTCCGACATTTCCAATGGCTGATCCGCCAAACAACGATGACGACTCTGAACCAGCGACGACGGTTCAGATCATATTCGGCGACGGTACCGACCCTGATATTGCTCAGCAACCATCGGCCGATGACGACCAGCCAAGTACAAGCAGCAAACGACCGCCGTTGTCATATCTTCAAGCCAAACAGTTCAACGCGCATTTGGCATCTTCTAAGCAACGAGCTGAGCGAGCATTAAAGGAAGCCGAAGCCTCCAAGAAGTTGGCAGAGGAGGCCCGACGCAACATCGAACAGCGAAAACAGCAGTGGGCTCATAATCGATTGAAGACGGCTGCCCTCGAAGCACAGCTCAAAGCCCTCCAGGACGCGCAGGCCAAAACAACAGCAGCAGCCCAGGGTAAGCGATCCCCAATGCCAGATCTGCGGATCCGCAACGACGATCCTGTGAATGTCATCGTCATCGTTCTCCTAGCATTCCGTCTCGCCTAGGAGGAAGGACAGCATTTGTGCATTTTTTATTTTACATAATTAGTGACAAGGCACATAGGAACAAGCATTGCTCAAAGCCGACTGGTGCCCTGCAGCAGAGCTGTCTGCACAAAAGCGTGCAACTCTCGGTTTTTTATGTCAGTTTTCAACGTTCCTACAGTATTCTTCCCTCTCATCCCAAAAATTTTTAGTTTGAGACGGATTCTAACTGTGATGACCCATCCTGCTCCGCGGTCGACACGGCATACCCATTTTCAGAGTCACAGTTGTCGGTACCATTACTTGTTCGTTCAGGCATTCTGATCAGTCCCGCTAAAGCGTTAATTATCGCTCATACAAAATTCAAAGACCTTGATCGACATTGTATTCATGTTTTACAAGAGTACTCACATGTTCCCAGGTGTCACAATGAGACCCCTTATAATTGGCGTTTTGACCTTGAAGGTAGGGCTTCAACAGGATTTACAGTACAGAACATACTGAACAACTAAAAAATCATTCATTACGTATTTTAACGCTCATAGAACATCAATATGCAGGATTTCCGTTATGTCTAATATGATCAATCACAAAATAAAAATTTTGACACTGAATCGGCTACATGCATAATCATAAGAGTTTGGTGATGTGGCGAAACATGCACATGAAACTGATGTTTTCTTTTCCTTTGAAGAAGGTCTGTGGAAATGGACGGTTACAAATGACCGTGAGTTTAGTATTTTGGCGGGAACAGTTCAAGCAAAATAAACTGCTGCATCTAAAATCTGGAAAACCAAGCTTAAACAGGCTGAACCTAAAAACATTTAAAAAGTTCATTCGGGTCATAGCTGACAGAAACCTGTCCTGTTCAGCCTCCTGAATAGTTCCATGATCGGCTTATATAAAAAAGGATTTAGAGCGCAGTTCAGATAGGGCAAAAGATGGACAAAATTGAAAAAAGATCTAACAGTCCTGTTAAACACGATGTCAGCATAAGTGACCACAATAAACTGTAGCCAGTAGGGTAGCCAACAAATTATATGAAGCGTCAGTGCCATTCCTACCAATAATCTCGCTCGTTTGTGCACTTTTGTTTGCATGAAGCTATGGTATTCTTCAAATTTCCTGGTTTGGAGTCCATTGATCACTTTGATGTATAATGCAATCATACACACCGTCGGAAGACAAAAGTAAAAAATGAATAGAGCGTTGGTAAAGTACAAATGAGCTGATGCTGTTTGACTGTGGCCTGACATTGTAGGTTCCTCGCAGTAGCTGCCTGGCCATGAGAAATCTGTGCCATTTTCCCTCCGATGCTGTAATAAATGTCGATTGATTGATGCGTTGACGCAGCGGTTGAGAGTGGCAGCGTCCCGACTATAAGACGGTGGGAGCTCGTTACTTACAGGCCACACCACAGTACAAAGTCGACCATTTGTCGCATCCCCGATAACTGCGCTAAACAAGTATAGCGGCAGCATAATTGAACACGTAGCGATCCAAGCCAAGAACGATGCGAAAAGAAACAATTTCTTACACAGACTGCGATTGGACAAAGCAGGATTGCAAATCAATAAAAAGCAATCCATGGACAGTGCACTGACAAAGATGACGCTGACACATTTAGCACTAGCATCAATTAGATGGAACAATTTGCACGTGGTTACACCAAACATCCAATCGCCAGAGAGCTTGACAGCAGTTACAAGGGGCAAAAATAAAATGTAGAGCAGATCAGACAGACACAAATTAAATATTAAAATATTAGTAGGAGTTTTAAACAAATTATTCTTACTAACATGGAATAAAACAGGTACATTAGCAAGGCCTAACAAGAAAACAAAGATTTGTAAACTAACTAGCAAATTTTTCACCCACATGGCGATATAGTACAGTTTTGATGGAGAGTTTGAAGTAGAGTCCGATGTCCTCCTTCCGGCGCTAAAAGTTAGCCAAGCTGCCGCGAAAACGAAGAGCAGCTCTGCCTCCTAGAATCTCAAGCTGCTGAAAAAAACGCCATTGAAATTCTGTTAGTTAGGCCTTGTCGTAAAAAACTGCTGACGAGCATTGATGCTGAAAATTAATTGAAACAAGAGGGCCCTGCCAATCAAGAGAGCTAGCAGGCGAGGAACCGTGAGGCTTAGCATCTTTTTTTCCCAAGCGAAAGCTAGGGAGGGCCGAGTGCACTCTGCAAATATTCTTGTAGCCTACTGATTGCCTTCAGGGGAGTTTCGTTGGTTTCTTCACTTCGCCTTTTATTTTTCTTTGTCAGGCCACGCCCTCGCAAAGACAGTTTCGCAACAAAGGGTGCATGCTTTTTGCTGCTTATCACTTGTTTTGCTTGTTTGGCTTACAACTTTAATTTTATTTGCCTCAGTTTTCTACAGAATTATTCAAATGTCAATGTTTTATTCAGAATATGCTGAGGTCGCATGGAAAACGAGTGCCTTTTCAATGAATTCGCGAAGCAAAGATCATGGGCAAAAAATTTTAGGTTTTCTCCCAGCACAAACAAAATTTATAGGATGCGCATATGGCATGATTGATCTAATGTCACTAATGCCACATGACAGTTGTTTTTGTATTTTCAAAACGCTGCTTGGTTCATTGTCCGAACGATTTATCTTCTTAAGTCAAAAAATTCATTGAGTACGCATGAAATGCCCTCTGTTTGCACAGTGAAAACTGTATAGAAAATCTGGTTTCAAACATGCTGCGAATCTGTCAAATCTCGCACGGCACAGCGTAAGTCATGAAGTTACAAGGACGTTTACGGGCGCCACCCATGAGTTTTTCTCGCTAGGTTCAGAAATCTCTCCGCTTTGTCAAGCAGCAGAAGATTCAATAAGATTTCAAGAGAAATCAACTTTTTCTAAACAGCGCGTAACTGGACTTTACAGGTTCCCGCCGCGCGTACAGTAAATCCTTGACCGTAGAAATGATAGGGCCGCATACAGCATGTAATTCCGCACGTTCCCAACTCAAAACTTTTTCAGCGTATGATCCGATTGCACACTCAAAGGAGGCCGCGTGTCGATAAAACTTTAGGCGAAAGTGGTACGCGTCCTGACGCAATGTTTTCATAAGAATTAACACGAGCTGACTATAAGTGACCGTAAAAGGTGCAGGGAGTGCATAAATGCAAGGACTCCTCCCCAAGGCCGAAGTTCCAAGAAATGGGTGAAAAGTGAAAAGTGGAAGACGTTACGTCAATATATTTGGGTTATTTAGCCCATACGTCATTACTAAATCGCCCTGCACTTGCACTAGACTTGGTCAAAGATTGTGGAGCGAATACATGAGATTTGTGGTGATTATGGAGATCATCCTATGCTTGGGTTTTATCACAACCATAAACGGTAGGGCCCTGGTGAAAGAGATTGATATATTCTGTTTTTTATTTGATCACCAATTTGTAATTTCCGGTAATGGCACAATAATGACTCACGAAAGTTCCGTTCTCCAATTGGAATATGACCTTTTTAGGCTTCTAATCCTGTCTTCCTGAGTTAATTCGATTCTACTATGATTTTGCCTCTCGTTTTATCAAACACAGATCCTCTCTTACAGTATCTCGCCACTTGTTATCACTTTTCTTCGAGGACCTAACTGCTCTATCCCATGGTAGGATTCCCTTCAAAGCCACCCCACCCCCTCCCCCCCTTCCCCCACCTGCCCTTCCAGCTTCTTATGAGTCTTGTTTCGATAATTGAAAGCGTCAGAACCTTATTGCCACTCTTTTCAGCCCAAGCTCAATTTTTCGACTCCCCTTTGCCTCCACAACCAGACCAACCAGCATTCGATTTTGCCAACTTGAAGGAAGCACCAAACGGAACAGAAACCGAGGTTTGGAGGTACATGCGAGAACGAGGAAACACCATGTTCTTGGCCACACTTGCCCAAGGCTTCTATCCGTATCTGCCAGCAGATTCCACAGTCAAGGCAACCTTCGAGAATTGCATCAAAACTGCATTTAATAGCAGACAATACGGAAATTGCCTCGTGCCAGTCATGCGATGGAGACTAAGGCAATTAAAAATAGAAAAAGAGAAGCAATATGAAAAGAAACCAAAACAAACTCAACCACTGAGAGACTCGCCTTTTCCACATGGTGATCAAGATCGAGCTACTAGGCGTGGAAAAACACCAGATGGCTTGGATATTGTTGAAATGTCTGGGAAATGGTCCGATATGGTCCTGCCTGCAGCTGCACTGCCCACTCAACCGCCACCACCAAAGCCCTCTCCCAGACAGTACGGGCCACATAATGAAATGGACCAGCTAAGCATAAATGTTGCCACTGTGCTGGCAGAAATGGTCAAATCCCTGAAGAACGTGACTGGCCCGTGGGGACGAATGCCAGATTTGGACAAGGCGCTAAAAGAAGCCAAGGATCCTCGCCCACGCCTGTCGAAACATGGCCTACAGCCAGTTGGTCTGGTAACGGAGACTGGTCACGGTGATGATTCCATCTTCCACTCCCTACTCACCAACATTATGACAGCCCCCTTGTTCCTCATGAAAGATAGCATACAAACGGCCAAAATTAATAAAGCTCGAAGAGGAATTCGAGACAAATTTCGCAAAGCTGACGACCCACTGGTTCGAACAAAACGTGGTGGTGTGGCTGCATCGCAGGCTGAAGATAATATCAACTTCTTATCGCCAACTCTCTTATCAATGTTTGACGATGGGAAATCCAATAAACCATCCTTCTTATCACCTGACTTCTTATCGCTTTATGATTCCCCGAATAGCATAGCATCGATCCCGCAACTTTTGTCATTACTTCCCTCCGAGCAACAATTAGCCTGGTTAAAATTCTTCTTAGAAGTAACAGGAACAGCAGATTATATGCGAATGATAGAGTCGGATAAATTCCAAGAATTATTGGATGTTGCATCAGTGTCCTGGTATGGCAATCAAACTGTGCCCTATAAAAGATTATTTGATGCCAAGTACGTCTCGGTTGGAGAAATATTCGCCGGTCTGAATGAACATCAGTGGCACGAAGTGAACAAGAGGGGATTTTCTTACTTGGATGAAGAACAAATGCAAAAAGTTTACGGCAAAGAGTAAGACACTTTTAATTTCGTGATTTTAGGTAGTTAACTTTAGGTTTTCACATTATCATGTAAGCTTACAAAGGTTTTGGAATATCTCCAGTGATTTAAAGGCACAGAGTTGAGGTGCAGAATTGAACTGTACGTACTGTTCACGGGCATGGTCAGTAATGTGCGCGAAAAAGTTTCATTCAAGTTTGTCAAACATGTCACAAATTTAATTCTGTATGTGGAGACTGCACTCACCAATTATTCGAACTTTTTTGCCTGAAAAGATACAGTAACGGGTGATCAGGTGAAAATAATGGTCTGCTTCAACTAGCGCACAAAATTTTTAGGGTGCAAAAATCCTGCTGCGGACTTCTGGGGCACGTTTTAAGCAGACCGTCATCTTCACCTAATCATTCGGCAGCACGTGGTAAGCAACATTAGAAAAAGGTAATACAATACTTGGTTCCATGGAAGATATGGTAAGATTGACTTGCTGCATTTCACTCAACTCCGGATCCTTTTCTCGACAAAATGCAAAAAAATGAGTTTTTGAGAGAAAGGAGCATTGGAATGGAATGATAACCCTATAAGAGGAAGAGCAAGGTTTTCGGGGCATTGACTTTTTAGCAGTTTGAACAATTTAGTAATTTTAATCAGGAATGATGAAGAACGAAAAAACTGATATTGAAAGTGATTGTAATTAGGAGACCGTGGTTGCAGTATGACCTGCTGCTTGCAAATCACGGCAAAAGCGCGCCAATTACGTGCAATAACCTTTGTCTGAAATTCCGATTTTCGTTTTTCTTAAAGGTAAACGAATCTGAGCAAATTTCAGTATCAACCTTATTTTCTGTAGGGTCTGCTTATTCCAGCATAAAAAGCCATTCTTTTCAAGATTACCCTTGTGATACTATGCTGCAGCTTTTAAATATACTGTATGACCATGCTTTAGACCCTTGATACAAGATACACTACGCATTATGACAAATATGCACATTATACATTTAAGAGGCACACTCTGTAAGAATCGATTAATTCGACCAAAAAATGGCCGACCTTGAAAAATGACCCCGATATATTATTACGTATCTGGAAAGTAGATGCCATGAGGACCACTAAAACGATAACCATCGCACGGCCAGATGGCCAAGATTCATGGAGCAGGACGCGTTCAAAAATTTCTGGTGTCCAAAAATGTGGGTTATGAAAAAATCTTAACAGCTCAACTAATATGCAGTCAAAAAGATTCGGACGCGGTTTATTGAAAAGAGCACCTTTTCCTACAAATGCTTGATATTTCGAAAAACGCAGCCTCTTTTTTATAATTAACAAAATGGATCGAAAAGTACATCAAAGAATTTTCATTAAAATTCCTCTCATTCGCGCATTTGTGCCAGAAAACACTTTATATTTTGCTGTAAAATATGTAAAAAGAGATGGGCTTTAAAATGTGACAAACCGCGCAAAAAATAAGTGGATCGTAGATTGTCACGACCCGTCTGAACACAAAAACCACCTAATCGACGCGCAAAATTCAAAATTTCCCGCACATTTTTGCTTTGTCGTCCGCTGTGAGCGCCGGCGGCTTTTCCTCGAATTATCGAATTATCCTCGGTAAACGAATGCAATGGTTTAATTTGGATTGATTATGTATGCTTTTCGATATTTTAGTTTGTTGAATATATTTTTGCCTCCCACATTTTCTACATTATACTTAAAAATCTCCACTAAAGTGCGGATTTCGGAAGGTTATTATTTCTTTCACGCATTTCGGAAGCAGAATACTGGATTGGCACAACACGAAATTTACAATAGCGATATGCTGTAACTTGATGTACTTTAACCTAGGCGCCCTGGGCATGCACAACCACCTCAGAATGTACATACTTTGCTAGACCAGTTGCGCATGGTGTCCTGACTTATATGAGGGCCATGTTGTGTGTGTATGGGCCTATGAACCCTACAGCAAGTTGTCGTGGGATGGAAAAACGAAATATTCAAACTGTAATCACTGAGCTGGCACACTGCTCCCTTTCTGCTGTGAGTAGATAAGAAAACATATTCTGCCTTGCTGGAGAAACACTTTTTGTCAATGATAAAATAGCTGCTAATTCAAGACCGTTCCATTTTTACTCTGCAGCTCCATCAAGCAAACAAATTCTTTTGTCTCAAACTTCAAACCCACCTAGCAAATTTTGTGCAAAAGCCGAGGATCGATGCATGAAAGAAAAAATAACCTCCCGAAATCCGAACTTTCATGGAAATTTTAGTATAATGTTGACAATGTAGAAGCGTTAATATTTTAAACAAACGGAAATATCGAAAAGCATACATAATTAATCCAAATGAACTAATTGTATTTGTTTAGCGAAGATAATTCGATGATTCGAGGATCAGCCGCCGGCGCTCACAGCGGACAAAGAAGCAAATACTGCGGGAAATTTGAATTTTGTGCGCCGATCAGGTTGTTTTTGAGCTCGGACGGGTCGTGACAATCTCAGATCCACTTATTTTTGACGGGTCCTGTCCCATGAATACTGACCTGGCCGTGAAATAATTACCGTTTTTGGGGTCCTCATGGCATCTACTTTCGGGATATATAGTAACATAGGGGGTCATTTTCAAGGCTGGCCATGTTGGAGTAGATTCTTACAGTGCCTCACAAGTATACTGAATAGGTAAATTTTTCGGAAGAGCTATTATACATACATAAAACGCTTGTCATTAATCTACAGGGTGAGGCATAAGTTCTGTTGCAACTTTGATTGCGCACGAGAAGTCGAAGGATCACGGTGCACCTTTTATTTCGCACATAATATGGCACTTTTTACTTTTTGAGTCATTTCAGATTCCTCGGTCTTCGAGCATGGTCTTTCTGAGCGAAAAAGACATTTGTAGGTCAGACTCACCGTTACTAAGATAGCCAGAACATAAAGATCTTACGTGAGGCAGATACTTGGGAATTTCCTGGCATGAAGGTGTTTTGTTCTCTACTATGACTGCTGCGAGGCGAAATTGTCCCCCAAAAGCAAGTTAACTTCAGATCAATTTTTCTCAAAAATAGGCTTTTGCAACAAACTGTAACACCTTTGTGCTTGGGACCCAACTTCGAAATATGCAAAAACACATACGCAGGTACAAATGCCAGAATGGGTTCAACGCGCATATATTTATTATAAAATATTTTTAGAAATAAGTATATACTCGATGCAATACCACAAAGTAAAATATTCAGGGTGCAGTACAGTCGGTGCGAAAATGCGGGCAAAACCTGACATACATCTAAAATGTTTTTTGTTTTAGCCTCGATGATCCTGATTTTATGCAATTCGATATCAAAGAGTATTCTAAAATGGATGAGATTCAGAAGGAGGAGCTCCTGATTGATATAGTCGACGGTATCGCAAATAACTACGACCAACATGAAGACGTGGCATTTGTTACTGAACCAGTCGAGTCGCGACATCTGCCGCGGAGGAAAAGGCAGCTTGCAATGCCGTGTGTGAATGCTCCCTACTCAGGTGGCACTGTTGGCGTGTTGTACATTCTGGCCCCTCAAATCCTATGCCCTTCTACTTTCTCCTACGTCATATTGGGCCCCTTAGTCCTAAGTCCATACGTGTTATCACCGTACATTTTTGGGCCGTTTATATTATCACCAGAAGTCTTGAATCCATTTATCCTCAGTCCCTATGTCTTATCCCCGACCATTGTCAATCCCATCGTGTTGACCCCAGGCATCCTCTCTCCTACTGTGCTCTCTCCTCTTATCATATCGCCTCTTGTTTTATCACCGCAAATCTTATCACCAACAGTTTTCTCGCCACTTATCTTATCCCCCTATGTACTGGGCCCAGCTATTCTCAACCCTTCAGTGGGAAGTCCCAATATTCTCAGCCCGTTCGTCTTATCGCCAGCCATATTATCACCAGCCGTTCTATTCGTCAATGTCTTATCACCAGGCGTGCTATCACCCTCCATCCTGTCACCTTCCGATGGTCCCAACATCCTCTCCCCCTGTTTACTCTGTGGTGGCAAAAGGAAGAAGCGCGATGTTTCCAGACAAATGGCTAATATGACCAGGAAAGACCCCAGTTTCGATCATGCAGAGTTTTCGAAAAAGCTATATTGGATCGGTGAAATTAAGTCGCATAAAAAAATTGCTGATATCGAGAAGTACTTTGAAAAAAGCAATTATTTTGAGCGATATCCAGATCTGAGGGAAAATATAAAGTTGCTGAAACACATATTTGCTGATTGGTAGTTGTGACATGGTGATTAGATATTGATATATGCACGGATACGAGTACGCTGTAACTGCTCATTACTCTGACTTGTGTCAAGCACTTTTTCAGGTGGTGTGATTTTTAAACCTTTGGTTTCAGTATGGCATGGAAAAACAATTGTTGCGACTGTCATTCCTACTGTAAATGCTTATATGACACTGCACAGTATCTCTAGTGTAATTGTTGGAGGTCTTGCACTGACGCAAAGCACACCACTTGTAGCCAGCGCATGATTATCTTCATCTACAGACTGGTGGGGTCCTTCGCTAATAGCCATATCTCATCGAGCTTAGTTTCAGCGTCATCGTTACAGTATTTCAAACTTCAACAGGCTAAACGGCACATCGCCTTATCGCCGCCCAGTTGCAGAAGAGTCAGGAAAAGCCAGACTGCCCTGAGCAGCAGTTTGTCCTTGCCCTCATCCATAGCCAAGCACTATACAGCGCACTCGAGGGCTAAGGAGCGCGAAGGCACACAAGGTATATTCAGTAGTTGTCTAAAGAGTTGGCTTTTCCTGAATGTCGTGAGGCGAGCCGGATGTGATCGAAAGTTTATGGATAAGATTTGTTTTTTGAAACAGACGAAGGTCCGATCACAATGTAGGTATCACCATCCAAGAAATTTGGGCTGTGGCATGCGTACAATACTGTAAGCGAGTGGGAACGCTCGTATGTGTGGCTTTACGATACAAATATACCATGCTATACTGTATGATAACCAGGTGTCCTATCACACTCCATCCTCTCCCTTTGTTTACTCTGTGGCGGCAGAAGGCAATGGATGTAGATGAGAAGTCGACTCCGCTTGATTGCATAGCCTCAGGACCAGACAATTTTATGCGATTAACCGAATTATTAGAGTAAGAGGCACGTAATTAAGTGGAGTCGACTGTATAGCCATGCCACAGGCAGAAGATTGTGTCTAGCCCCCTGCTCACACGAATCCTGCCAGTTATCACGGTTAGATCGGATCGGGATCTAAAAATTAGGATCATTCGATCTGAATTAATTCGATTTTGCAATTTTTCTTCAACCTCTGATGTGATGAATGAAAGAAGACCACTGTTATGCACAGCTGCTGCTTTTTCCTGCTCATGATAAGAGTTAAAGTCATCTTGTCATTATTATTTGAGACCAGAGAAAACATGGATGACTCAGATTTTGCCATAGTTTGAAGGCGGACGACAGAAATATTGGCGAGTAGTGGAAACGTGACGGAAAAACAGTCGTGATCACAGTCATCGATGAGAAGCATGGATCTTCTTTTCTCTACCAGCTTGTAGCACAGTACGAGGGGCGTTCAAAGAGTGTGCGAAACGTCTTTAAAAAACAAGAACAGCTGGAGATATGATTTTTCTTTCCAACTAACAAACTATTTAGGTCAAGCTGGTCCTTCATGCGATTTCGTCATCGCTTCAGTCCAGCTCTGTGAAAGGCAGTGGCCCTTGATTTTAGAGCACTCTATAGCATCAGTCTACATTGTCGTCCGAAGTCGATTCCCATCCGATTCCCTCAATGTGATGGGGACGATAAACATCAGATGCAGCTAGGTCTGGTGTTGGGCCGATAAAGAAGACAGCCATTGAAATCTTTGCAGAATAGCTCTCACAGTTTCTGAGGAATGGGTCGGCGCATTACCTCGATGGAACAAGATTCGACCAGAAGGCCTGGGCGTTTCTTGCTCTGCCTGCGGTAACTTGTGCAAGCCTGTCCCAAATGCGATACTGTTATCGCGCTTGATTATGTTATCAGCTTGAAAAGTACAGCAAATATACGATGAGCAGTGTGGCATAGCCTTGCGAGGGGCGCTGCTAGTGCCATGGCGCCATAATAAACACTGGGTGTTCATCCTGTTCGTGACGCCAATGAAACAGTCAGGTTCTCGTGCGCATACACTGAACCAACTGCGCTGTGGTGTACGTAGAGGTTCGAATCAAGCCACGCAGCCAAGGTATCGGAATAGTTTACTAGGCGGGTCCACTACGCCGAACCAGGAGGGACTCACGCAGGATCAGGGGAGCCAGCTGCAAACGTCGGGTCGTCGAGGAAAACTGATCGAGAGTGACTGATCCCCCAGGCAAGGAGCAGGGCCTTTATATAGGCGATGCTCGGGTCCAAGGACTAGTCATATCAATCCCTCGCATGTTAGGAAAACCAGTCAGCTCGGCCTCTCAGCCTCGCTCGGCCCTGAACAGGGAGGGAGACAAATAGTCTGTGCCTCGTGTGCACACTAAATGTCCTATGCAAACAGAGTAACCACTGAAGGCATCTATTACAGCGGCCACTCGAAAAATGTTGATACGTTGATTGGTAAAAAAAATTACGAGTAGTTTTCATGATTCAATCCGGAACTCATCCGGCATGGCCGTGAGCCAGTAACAGAAGTCAGTTCCCCACTGCGTGTTGCAGACACATTGACATTGCCTGAACATTTCAAGGGTTCATACAAGGAGTGGGAAATGATTTTCCCAGGTTTTCCAGGCAAAAAATCGATTCTTCCTGACATTTTCACATTGTCTGTAGAAGCAGTATTAAATGAATATCAATCGATTAACTGATTTACAACCACTTTCCTTGGTGAAACGATTTTGCAGAATCTGGTAGATCTGAGTAATGAGTAGCGTTGATACAGTTTTGGCAAAAGATTCACTTTCAGTTAAGTTAACTGAATCTCCAAATAGATTGAGTTTCAGTTAAAGAACTTAAAAGATTCAGTTAACTGTATTTGACTGAATGATTCAGTTTTCCTAGCAAAAAAAATTTGTATTTAAATATTAATGCTTGGCGAGCAAAATTCTCCACTTTCCGTTATTCAGATACCGCCTTTTGGATGTAAGGCCTCAACAGTTGACAGGACCCTAAGTCAACCATGTCGAACATGACATAATTAATAATTGTTATTTGTATCAGTGCAAAAGATAGCTCTCTGCAAAATACTAGACCCGTCTGACAAATTGGTCAACAGTAGTGCGCCAGAAATCCTGCAAATTTTCTGAAAGTCATCCTGCTATGTCGGCGCCCAAAATCCGAGCGTTGGAACACCAGCCCGAAGCCTACAGTAGAACTTGACAACCGAGCTTAGACAAACCCCGCAAGTTTTTTTCTATACTCTGTCTTCTCACAGAAGTCAAAAAACTTGCAGGACTTTGGTCGCTGACAAGCTGACCAGACGGGTCCAATACAGTATTTTACAAGAAGCTTCCTGTCGTACATAAGAAAAAAATTACAACAATCGATTATGTCAAGTTGAACTTGACAGCTGGCAAGGCTCGCTCAGCTCAATGTGGGACTCTGTATTGAAATTACTCGTCGTTTGATTCATAGAAACACCGCGTCTGTGGTAAAATGATTGAAATAATAAAACCCTCTTTTTCATGCACTTTTTGAATTACGCTGACTCCTTTTCAGCCTGGAGGTCGCTTTGAAAACTCGTTCAATCAGTGTTAACGTAGCAGGGGCTGATAAACCACTAAAACATTGCAAAGATACGGCAATTATCTCTGTTTGGACCAAAATTCAAGCGGATCCATTCCGTTTACAGCCGCTTAGAGATTTCTGAAGATAACAGATTATGCCCTAACTCGCGATCAACAGGATTCAAACCAGCAATTGTCTAGCTGACTTTCGTTTCTCTTTGAGCTTTGCACGAACAGCCGAAAACAGATCGCGAGGTTTAGAAAGCGCGGTCATTTAAAAACTGAATTTAACTGATTCTAAAAAGAATCAGATACAGTTAAATTCAGTTTTGGTGAAGAAAAAAAGTTTCAGTTTCAGCTACAGTTAACTGAATTTAAAAGATTCAGCTAACTGATAGATTCAGTTTCAGTTTCAATTAACTGTATCAACGCTAGTAATGAGGGAAAATTGATTGGCAATAAGAATTCGGGCTGGCACTGAGATAACAAGAGGATAAGATGGCAGAAGCAACCATAATACTGATCGGTAGTTTATAGATTTCACTTTCATCGTACGTTTTAGCTACATAAACGGCCATCAGCACATAAAGTACATAATCGAACTGAATCATATTTTCACGAAATGGCATAAAATAAATTCAAGAAACTCCCTCCGAACTAAAGTACAGAAGACAAAGTAGACAAACAGTATTCCCTAGATTATCACAGCACCAAAAAGGTTCGCCTCTTGCCCGTACGAGCGAGACTATCGAAACTTAAAATGGTACAAGGCCATAAAATATACATAACCAATCGTCTACTGGCCAATACCTCCAAAAGTTATGAACGTATTTGTGGCAAATATTTAGAACATTTGAATTGCACACGGCAGGAAACTACTCGATAGAAGGGAAAGGAATGATTGAAGCAATGTAATAATCCCAAGGCACAAAAAATTCACACATAACCGCGCAAGAACAGAAAGTGTTCAATAAGTGGATGAAAACCCAAGTCAAGGATAATCTAACAGAGGCCATCCGCAATGAAACGCACCTAAGCTTTGCAGGAACAACCCTAAATACCCAAAGGCAACTAACAAATAAGGCCCATGCGATGTCAAAACAAGATTTGTACATATTCGATGTCACACATTTTAAAGGGCACCTAAGGGCACCATTGATTTGTCATTTCATCGTATACAACTTACCCAAATCACAAATCCTCCCAACTCATAACCTCTGCACAACAAACTCCTCGCACGATCCCAGCCCCGAGGTCAATGGCACATTGTAGACATTATTGTTATTGCCCACCTTGGCATTGCTGATGCCCCCTGCATCTGCCACCTTCCGGCATTCGTCCTGATCGCAGGGCGCATGGCCGCAGTGCTCATTCACTTGCAGGCAATGCCGTTGCTCGCTGCCATCACAGCCCGATGATTCGTGCGCATTCGATGGCTGAACTGTGGAAAACTTGGAATTCATGGCAGCCATTTGATTTTCAGGCTCCACAGAGGCGGCTCGCGAGGCGCAAAGACTGTTAGCTGATGAGTTTTTCCTTCGTTGATTTAACTCCATGGTCAAAGCGAGTCGATAGCGTTCATACGCGATGACAATCTCGATGATTTCTTGTTTATACAGTTTCATCAATTTATCATCGCATCGGCTCAATTCGTCCAGTTCGAACTGATCCCACTAAATCAGGTGAGTCAGTGACATCAGCACGAGAACACTTCAAAGAGGCTCTTACCTGCATGAGGTGATCGGCTTCGTGCGGAGCGCGCGAGTAGATCCAAAGCCAGTCCGGCATGTCTGCAATAAGAGGGGGCATTTCATAAGCACAAAACAAACGGTCATAGGCCAGAAGGGCGCCCCGTGAGGTCTGGTTGAATAAAAGTGCCACGTACGAACCCGTTTTACCTTCACCCTAAGGCGACAAATTCGACTAAATCGACTTAAAAAAAACGCGACTTAATTACCGCCAGGTGTCATTATTGAATAAATCAGCGAGAAAAGCGGGCTCTTCTCAAAAATTCAAATTAAACATGGCGGGAAAACTGGATCCAGACATAACATATGGCGTAAATGGTATAAAAGCGACACTGCGACACGGCAGGGGAAGAGGACAGCAAGACAAAGCTATGTGAGAATGCAGCTGCTGGATCGACTGTCTTGCCAGTTAAAATTTGCAGTAATACCACATGTTTTAAAGACAAATTTTCACAAGAAAACGTGAGCCTTAAGGAAATTGAACCCGTGCCCCCGAAATCACTGGACCAGTGAACTAATCACATCATATCGCCTTCTGAACATGGCGTTGCAACGGAAGGAGGTTCGTAAAAGACCGCTTCAGAGTGGGCACTTCAGAAGCTTCAAATTTGAAATTCCCGCGTAGCTTGTCTACGAATTTTCTAAGTACATCCGCCTGGGATGATCTTAAATTAAATCGATACATCAAATAGATCTGTTCAACGGGTTTCACATTGCCGTAAGCAGTCAAGCTACCGCAATCGCGGGAATTCAAATATTTGGTGACGCTGAAATGGTCTATCACTGTTTTTGCATCTTCGTCATGGCTTTATGTACTGTACTGAAACTTCTCATCAAAAACCTTTCAAATTAAAATCTTGCGAACACATTTTTTTGTCTCAGCTCAAGTGGGGAGAAGCCTTTACAACACGTTGCTAAGGAAATATGCAGGATCACTGACCTACCTAGCTGTAGCGCTTGTTGGACCCCTCCAGCCCCTAGCGAGCATACGCAATTAAAACATTACAAAATTGACAATTTTTCAAGCCTGGAGGTCACCAGGGCTGCCCCGTTTTCAGATGCTGCATGCACTCTCACCTTGCATTCCATATGCCGCCCCCACAGCGTTGTTCGTCTCCTGTGCAGCCGCTTGTTGCTGCTGTGATTGACACATGTGCATTTGGTGCGCTGCGGCAACTTCCGCGTTTTGAACAGGCGTTCCAGCACCGCTCAGCGATTCGCGTCGTTGCAAATAAACAGACGCAGTGTCCGCGTTCGATGCTCGCCTCTCATTCATCATCACGTTGGCCACCTGCTGCCGCCTGTCCACGCCATTCTCGTCAGTTAAGACAGGCTGCGAGCCGCGCACAGCAGACGACCATTCTTGGTGAACATTGTGCTGGGATTGGGTGACTTGACGAACGATACCCGGGTGCTCGTACTGAGTCTGCTGGGTGATTTTACTAAAAGTAATATCAGGGAAAGGGTCATCGCGAGCCAAGATGCCGCGCAGTTGAGGCACGACGTACTTGTAGTATATGACACCGTACTCAGGTGAAAGTAGTTTCTCCCAGCCGTAGGGCAAACTTTCCTTCTCCAACGGGTGATTCCAATGCGTCGTCCTGGTCGTGTGGTCAATGTAGTAGATACGCCCGTGCAACGTTCGCCCTATGCCCCAGCCTGGTGGAAGTGGCAGCTCGTCTGCTCCCGCTGCTAAACAGTAGTGTATTGCAGGTACGGAAAGCGGATAGGATGGGCGAGACACTTACAGGTAGCACCAGTATTGGCCAGCTGTTGCCCTGGTAACAAGGACAACGAGCTGACTGATTGTTCCAGACTCGATGCCGACGACATAATCGAGGACGATATGACTGAACCTGAAATATATTTGCATCCTCTAATAACAAAACTTGATTCAAAGGTCTGGCATAAGGACGCTAGACGACGGGTAGGCGATACGTTCGATGGCACATCCGCTTTGTGGGAACCATTAAAAATCTTTTGGAAATTCGGAGTTTAATTTGTTTGGACTTCAGGGCACGGGACGAGGGTCGGATCTCATGTAAACCCCCTCAATGTGCACGTTTTCCTGCCCCCTCCTCTAGATTTGGAGATAAAGAACATCTTCTACGAAAATGTATCGCCCACACAAATCAAATCCGGTGATGACTACAAATTCTTAGTGAAAATTTAAAATTAAAATGGCGGGAAAATTAACTGTGGCAAAGTACTCATCGGCACTAGGGACTTGCCCCCACATGCATTCCGGAAAAGAAATAACGCAGTTCTGCTAACCCCACTAAACTGTTGTACTCTTCCACAGGACACATCGGCCCCATCATGAGTTACAACCCCATGTCCGCAAACAAGCTGTGAGATTTTCATAGACGTTGATTTTCTTTGCGCCTCACACAGGCCCTCCCCCGCCTCACTCACTTCCTTGAATACTAATAGCTGATGGCGCCGGCACCAAGCTGTTCTGCCTTTGAAAAACGGTTGGTGCCGAATGTGCTTGGATGACGCCATGCCTGCCAGCCACATTGGCGGCTGGTGCCAATCGACCACCGACCAAGATGGTATCTTGTACGCTGGTCGATGTCGTGGCAGTCGTGCCCACAGCGGCACCATCGGCAATGACCATCCCACTTTGCACCCCACCATTCGCTATTGTCGTTGAGGCACCAGCTGCCGCCATTGATGACGCTCCTGGAATTCCACCACCCAGAGCACCCGATCCAGGATGGGCCGCATTGTATCGCGTCTCGACAGGAAGCGAACGACGGGCGTAGGCGGCTGCTCGCAGAGGGGAGTATGGTTGCGGATAGTACTGGCATGGCGAGCCCCCTTGGAACACGCCCGCGCCTCCTCCGTACACGCCCGACTGTAATCGTCCGTACTGATACTGGGCGTAGTGCTGCTGGTGGACCCCCATCTGCCCGACGTGATGGTGATGGCGATTGTGAGGGAAACCGTGCTGCTGCAAGACCATGTGGTGCAATGGCGGCTGATAGGGGCGGACAAAGTCGGGGTAGTGCTCGTTCATAGCATGATGGCCATTGGCCTGCTGATACAAGCTGCTGTTGCTGCTGCTGGCCGGCGACTGGGGATGTTGGACGAAGGACGACTGATGTTGTATCCCACCCATCATCTGGCCCCCACCTGCCGACGACTGATAGGCGGGATGATGAGGGCTGCTTGCACCACTCGTACAAGACGACGAACCAGCCGACGCTAATTGCTGCTGCTGTTGAAATAATCGTTGCTGATTTGGTTCTGATATTTCGGCTCGAAATTCATCGCTGGCCGAAGCCGCACCTGTCGAATTGGCTCCGCAGGAGTTGCTTAGATTCTTGGCCGATGTCGAAGCACCGCTCTGACCATAATGGTTATGGACATGATTATTGTTCGTATGACCAGTGTGGAAAGGTAACTTGGACAAAAGTACTTCGAATGACTGAGCCGAAATCTTGGACTTTTGTTCGCCATTTTGATTATTTATCGAAATTTTGCTTCGTCGTTCCATAGATTTCGATTTTGATCGTTTCTTGTCTTTTTTCGACGCCGATGCGCCGACACCGTCCATATCGACGGTAAGACTGGGCAAATGAGACGACGAGGCCGACGTGGATTTATCTTTCGGCAACACGACCATATTACTGTAGCCTAGACAGGAAAAAATTCCTTTTTACAACTTTCCATGGTGGCCTATTCAGTCACTGCTCTCGGACTCACTCTGCATACATCAAATATCAGCAGGTGTGGTCGGAAACCAGCTGGTTAGGTTAGTATTTTGAGAGGGGGTTCGACTCCCACTCAGCGCTCAGGTTTTTTAAACGCCTTTTGTACAATTCTGACCAAAAGCAGCCTATGTCCCCAGCGTGTTTTACTGATAACTGACATACTGTACAGGGGTGCATTCGGGCAGGTTCCGGCAGGAAAGTACAGCAACATTGCAACAAGTGTCTAAGGACCACGCAATGTGGTCCCCCACTCGCGCATGCAACATGATCCGATGGTGTGATAGCTAGTACAGGCTGGACCATAAGCCAGTACCAGTCAAGTCTGCAGCTATACGTGATCTCCCCGAGAGATTAGGTCCGTGGAGGACTGTGCCGACAAGCATAACGTTATATACTGTGCAGCCGGCAGGGACCGATAATATCAGCCGATAATGGCATTATCGGTTATTGGCTGATAACGTAATAGTCCCCGCTGATAATTTAGATTTCTCAGTCAATAGAAGTTTTGGGCGAATTCAGGGTCTGCTAAGAGTGAATATGTCGAAGAACAGCTACAGATTCTGTGTCAAAGAGTGTATTTCCCAAGAAAAGTCTGGGGCAACACTAAATCATAATTGATCATGAATTGTCAGCATTGGCTGCGTGTGTGGTCACAGGGAAAGGGTAGGGAAAGAGGAAGAATTCAGTCTTCCAAATGTTGCCTGATTTATTACCCAACCTCAGGCCAGTGTCGACCGATCCACCAAACCGATCCGCCGATCCGACAGCTGGATCAGCTGTATCGGTAACCAAGAGTTTTTGCGCTGAAAAATGATAGTATAGCATACTTTGATGAGAAAATCCAGTTTTTTCTCTCAAATCAGCATTTAATCCCACTTTTAGGCGCTGGTTTATTCTCATGTGTCCTTTCGAGTGGTTTGACAGAAAGTGACAGCGAAGGAACAGGGCAGGCTGGTGAGGACTCAGTGCCAAACACACCATCCCCACCAATCTTCAATTTTTTTATGCGTATCGGGATCATGCTGATCACAGCATCGACCGATCCGATCCGACCCTAGGCCTGGATCTCGATTTTGATCCGATCCGACCGATCCGCTTCAAAAAATTAAAGATTGGTGGGGATGGTGTGTTTGGCACTGAGTCCTCACCAGCCTGCCCTGTTTCTTCGCTGTCACTTTCTGTCAAACCACTCCAAAGGACACATGAGAATAAACCAGCGCCTAAAAGTGGGATTAAATGCTGATTTGAGAGACAAAACTGGATTTCCTAATCAAGGTATGCCACACTGCTATTTCCCAGAGGACAAGAGCGCGAAAATTTTCATTACCGATCTAGAAGTTGGATCATATCGGGAACCGATCCACCCCTCGGATCGGTGGATCAGTCGATGCAGGGGGATCAGATCGGGATTAGGATCTAGGCGGGCCTCCTAGATCCCAATCCCGATCTGATCCAGGGTCTGGATAAGCCCGATCATTGAATGATCCGCTGATCTGAGCCCGCCGGTCCCGATCTGATCGGATCAGTCGATGCTGGAATCAGATCTCACAAAATAAATTGTAGAGAGATCTAGGTCTCACACATCAGTCCACAGTAGGCATGTTCGTGCATTACTTCTATCTTTCAGATTTTAGCGAGCAGAATTTAACTAGAGACTTTAAATTGAAAAGAGAGAAACTTTTCTAATGGATAACCAGCTTTTTCTTCAATTATCCAGACCCTGCCCATGCATGTTGTCATTCGGATTCATACCCTGCCAGGCAGTGTGGCGTGGCTGTTTCTTGAAGTGTTATGAGTCGCCTTTTATTGTGTCTGACGTCTGCGAGAAACAGCTACCTAATTCATAATTTATGAGATACCTTGGGGCCCTTTTTTGATTTCGAGCTTTCAGAATAAATAGCAATGTTTTCATAAGGAGATTAAACTCGCAAAATTTACAAAATGGCATGTTAAAGGATGGAGATCTGACCGAAACAGGATTCACACAATGTGCAGAAATCTTTTTCCCCAGATTTGACCTTGCTTTTCAGAAAAAATTTTTTCCACGCTTTTGCAAAACTAATTAATGAATTTAAACTGATCTACAACAAATTAAACTTCCTTGATCGAACGAACCTGCAAAATCGTATCGATCTAATACAAATTCGACTTTCTTCAGAATGTTCATCCTCAGAAAAGGCGGTTGATTCAACATTTGAAACATCAAAATGCACTCATAGCTATTCTGGTTTCGAAACGCCCTTTTTTTAGGTTTCACAGCCTTGTAAGAACCGTAGGAAATTAAAATTTTCTGGCAAAAAATTGAAACTTTGGTAGATTTCAAATTATTGGTCTTATCGGTCATCAGTCGCCCGCACTAAACTTTATGATACACGCGCATGTGCATCTTTCTTTCAAAACGTGAAGCCTATGTCTAACCATACTTGTTGGACATGTGCTAAAGGAAGGTCTAAATGCCACTTGAGACCTGTCCAAGCAAAGGGTGGGCCATCTATGCCATTCCATGCCCTACAACCGTTTGTGATACGGCTTCAGGCAAAGACAACGTACACCACGCCTGCATTTCCTTTTCTAGTATATGCTTGCTAAAACCAAGCCAAATAAAGTCACGTGGCCCTACCCGCCCATTAACTACCAAAAAACATTGCTGGGCGGGTCAGCGACTAATTCTAGTGACTCCTAACCTGATAACATCCCCGCCCATAATTCCTGTTATGTCATTGCGATAAAATATTCAATGATCAGACTTTAGAAACTAGAAAAACAGGCTAATAAAACAGCTCACACACAACGCTCTAGAACCTACATTTTTTTGCTCCACTATACTGTGATAGTAGAAGGCAGAAATTTCTGTACTGCAAGGGGTGCACGAGGCAGCAGAGCGTAGCCATGACGCATAGCAGTTCTCTAAGCGTAGGATTATAATGTCCATAAAGAAAACGCTACACTTCCTTCCAACATGACACCAATCACGCCATTGGAATGCACATAGCCATACATCAGATTTGCGACCTGTGCGCTACGCCCATCGCTCTTCTATTTATGGCATGTTTGAATAAGGAGGGGTTGCAAATTTGCTTGCGCAAAAATGCTAAGTCAAAGCCGTTTAAACACGTGGTACAATGACGAAATTAATCATTTAAAAAATTACGAAAAGAATTGCCTTGTCAGCTCGAAATAAAAAAGGATTCAAAAAAGGTTAGCACTTCATTGAATAATTGAGGAAAGAGAAATTCGATTTTATCGGGGATTTTTAGACTGGAAATAGGAAACAAGAATACGAAAAAGAAAACGAAAGCGAGCTTCAAAATAGAACAGCTTGAAGTGAAAAACAATGTTTTATACCAAAGATAGCATAGCAGCCTGGGTGGAAATGGATTCCTCTGATGCTCAAAAACTTGTTTCAGCGAAACGTGTGAAAAATTTTCACGCTGTCCCAGCACGCCTGCTTGCTGTAATCACAAGTAGATAAGAGTCAAAGACCACTTTTTCATACTTTGCCCAAGAAACTAGGATTTTTTGTCTTTGCAACAACTTGATCAGTAAAAAACATTAGTTCCCAAAAACGCCAACGAAAGACTGATAACTCACTTTCCCCAAAATGTAAGAAATTTTTAAGTGCGCAAATTTTAAGCTGAAAATCCTGGCGACCTGATAAAATAAATGTCAAGAAACTTATCTATAAGCATCTCATTTAAGACATTTATTTTTATAACGCTCTCAATGAAGCGAGATTTTAAAAACAAAACGGGCGCTCATTTTATTACGCTTTCGCAAAAAAATTTAGAGTTTGCATCTCAGTGATTAGCATGTTTCTGCAAAAAACCCTTCAATTCAAAAGCATTCACCACGCCACGACTAGGCACTCCTCTAACATCCAACTTACTGGGCACGACGGGTGGTGCATCTCGTCTCATATAACGTCCAGGGGTGCCTTCGACAACCGACGATTTGCTTATCGATGAATCTTTTTTACGGCTTTTTAGCATTTCCCGTTACGGAATAAAATCAAAAGTTTTTAAAATAGTCTGTTTTAAATCCGCTTTTACGCGCGGTTTTCCAATTTCTCCTCGGCCAAAAGTGGAGTAGCCTGTCCTTTTACCAAAAAATGTTTCCTTGTTCTAAAATTTTACAGTTCTAAATCATTTTCTCCAACATACAAGTAGACAAGTTTCGAAATTACCAAGGGCCGGTGAGCGCTAAAATAACTTCGATCAGGACCATAAGCGAATAAAATAAATGAACGCAATAAAAATAAAAATAAGAAAATATCTCAAATATGTTCGAAATCTACTTATGAAGCAGATTCAAGAATATACGAGCATTATTGTTTAAAATAATCCCAAAGTTTGAATAAAGGTAAGAAAAATACGTTTTTCAAATGCCTTCAATGAAATGTCCCCATCATGCAAAAGCGGGTTCGGGAACGTTAAAGTAAAAGGGCAGTTATTGTATGTTTTTGCTAAATACGTCTACTCTGCACTCACTTCGCCGCATGCCACCAAGCATCGCTGGCCAGCGATTCCACATTCCACGCATTCCAATCCATTCCTCCGCGACCCCGCGCAACCTGATCCGCAAGGACTAATGGAGCGCGCGAAATTTAAAATTATGTTTAGTCAATCATACGTCACCCATCGTATGCGTTTTAATTTTATTCTGATGTTTGCCCCTTTCATAAAATCAAGATAACAATTTCATTCAAACCCAAAATTTAAGAAATCATGACTCACAAACATACGATGTCCAAATGTCATATGACAAAATCACAACACTAATCCCTCTCCAGCTTGACCATGTTGAAAAACTAAGCCCAATCCGAAGGCATAGACCATGGCTTCGATGACTATGCCTTCTTGCGTAAATTGTTTGAATGACTCTAAAACTCGATCAAAAGGCACTAAAACTACTTCGATTCGTTCATTGTCGTCCAATTGTTGTTTAGCGTGCAATTTATGATTCACTTCTAAATCACCATCAATTTCGGCGACCACAAAATTCATCGAATCATTTGTCAGTCCAGGATCCAATGCTTGTATTCCCGAAGTAGCCCCGTGGATTTTTGTGGCTGTGAAACCAGTTTCTTCGCGTAATTCTCGCAAACCAGCTTCCATAGCCGTTTCTTTGGGATCCAATAAACCAGCTGGGAATTCTAAACAATATTTCATTAATGGAACTCGAAATTGTTTGACTAGAACTAAAAATTTTTCTTTTCGATTTTTATCGATCGGCGATGTTTTGATTAAAGTTGCAATTACACCAACGCCATCGACATTTGCCGTTTTTGGTTTCGAAGCTCGATAAGCGACTTGCCACATTGGATATTTCGATAAATCAGTTTCAATCACTTTTTCTTTCGCATTTTCAGCTGAATCGGTACCTCGATGTTTGTATATGATTTGACGCGCCCCCAGCCATTTTCCATGGAACAAGGTTTTCTCTTCGATCACTTCGATGGGCAGAATATCCGAGTTGCTAGGATTCGAATCCATGAGAGCACTGTACCTTGGACAGCTATCGAAAATGGGACTCCTAAAAGAAAGTATTAAAATTTGTCGAAGGGTAGACTCGATTCTACCCGTCCTGTTGAAATATTGACTATAAATAGCCAAAGGTAGCGCATTCTCCACTAAAGCCGACTCAAAAAAGATGTAACCAAAAATCACTTAATAAAATGAATATTATTGACGCATGCTGTCTCAAAAAAGGCGACTTGCATGACTATGACGCTCGCGAAGGGAGAGAAAACTGAATAAGCTGAACCGTTCGACGAATGCCTTCTCTTCTCAGCCGCGCTGGCTCCTCATCACGACACTCGCCTTAGTTATTGTAACAGCATGTGTCAATAATTCATCGTAACTCTAATTTTTACCAACAGTCAACAAAAACCAAGAAAGAGTGCGATGTGCATCACAATATCATCTTCTGAAAACATCGATGAAAAAGTTTATTTCTCGATGAACAGATGTTTGAAACCACGAAAAAACCGTACATATTCTATTTACCAAACCAATTACCTATGAAGTTTTTCCCAGCTGAATTTACTCCGCCTGCAATTTCCCAACCTTTCTTTCAATCTTCTCAGGCAAAGGGATATTGAACCGAGCGTTCGCGATTTCCATCGATTCATTTCTTAATCGCCAAACATCATTCCGTCCTGAATTTTGCAACCGTTCCTTGAATAGTCCACGTTCGAATTCGAGGACTCGATCCAAGGAGGAACGATTCGTCGTCGAGTCCGCCCACTTTTTGCAGTATTCAAACATGGTTTGCCATTGGTCGCACTTCGGCCATTCGCCACTCACCCACATGTGAGTATGCAAATTCCCACCACTTCGACATTCACGAAAAAGTTCGTAGTAATATTCGCACGGTGATAACAATTCATAATCGGGTATACGAAGTCGATCGTCGGCTAAATATTCAGGATGGGGAATATCATATTTAGCCAAATATGGCTTGTATGAATCGGAAAAACCGAAAACCATCGCTAGAAGCAGAATATGGAAGAAATATCGAAGTAGAGCGGTTACAGAATCCACAGTTGACCGGAAGCAACAAAAGCACAGACAGTTAGCCGCTTATGACAGAAAGGCGGTAACTAAATATTCGCATTAAAAAACATTTTATAAATCAAAAATTTCTTTTGGAAAAACCACTCCTTTTAAAATGATCCATCATTTTACAAAAACCACTTATTTCACATCATTTTCTTCGCAAAATTTTTATTGGCAGCTCAATTAAGCTTTCTATGCATTAATTTTGATAAACGCACAGCAGGCCTAGTTTTTGACATCATTATTTTTTTGTAAAAACGATGGCAGAGGGGCGTTAAAATGAGCGGGTTCATTATTATTCGACGTATCTCGTAATTTCCACACATTATTTAGAACGATATCAATTTGTCGCTTCTTGAATAAAGAACGTTCCAAATTCAAAACGTGTTCCAAAGCGTCGCGATCTTTTTCGTCTTCCCATTTCTGACAATTTTCGAACGCTGTTTTCCACTGATCGCATTTTGCTCGCTCACCAGTCGTCCAAATTGACGTAGCTTCGCTTGCAAACGATCGGCATTCAATATTTAGAAATTCATAAAATCGACAAGGGGATAATAAATCGTAATCGGGAATATATTTCAATTCTCCCGAATGAGGGACCCTAAATGTATCAAATAATGGTTTGTACGAGGGTGCGAACAGAGACATTTCCGCCTGACGCGCGAGAATCGTTCGGAAAAGTTAAGATTCGATCAAAGAATTTGCCAAACCGCGGTACAGAATAGTCTGGACTGATGTGCGTATCAAGTACAGTCACACTGACCCGTTAGAGCGCGCAATTTAAATTTTGAGTCAGGTTTTTTAAGTTGCCGTGCATCGTAAAAAAACAGTCTGTTTTTGACCTTATTTGATTCCTCATGCTAATTTCACCACTGCTAGCACTCAGACGTGGAAAAATGCGACTAAACGAAAGCAAAGTAGGAATCGTACTGTACGAGCTTTTTTCTGACTTCATTCGCTACTTTATGTCAAATTCCCTGAGAGGATAATTGCCAGCCAGTCAGACACGAGGAGTCCGAAGTTGTTTGACGTCTTGCCACAATGTCAGGCTGGCCATAATTAGCCAGTATTGTTGCAATGTGCTGGGACCGATCCGATCAAAAATTATCAGTCAAAAATTTCGATCGGATTGTGCGATTTGAACTATCCTACTCGACATTTTATGCTGATAGTGTTTGCAATAACTGCTGGCAAACCTGGCTATGGCGATTTTACTCCAAGCACTCTATAGTACAAAAAATAAAATGAGATTAGACAGATCAATATTCTGCGCTGATGCTTTCTTTTTCTGCTCATAATTACTGTAGAGTTACAAGAGAGCATCCCATTATTATTATTTGAGACCAAAGAAAGCATGGATGGCTCAGATTTTGCAAATTTTTTCAGTCAGACGGCAGAAATTTTAGTAGGAAAGGAAAACGTAGTGGGAACACTTGGTTTTTTTTAAAATTTGGAGTATGGTCGTCATTTATGGGCAGCATGAATCTTCTTTACATCAGCTTGTAAAGAAGATCCATGATGAGCAATGAGCAATGAGCATGCATGCATGCTTATCGTGGGAAATGGCTATTTGTTCGAAAAATTTATCATGGCTGGATCGGTTCCTTATGTTTTGATTCAGTTCGGTTCTCGGTTCTTTCGGTTCGGTTTGGGAGCACAAGTTTTTCCTATGTTTTCCGAGCCTCAACTTAGACCCTCATTTGTGATACTTTACCTCGACAAAGCATGTTCTATAATTAATCACCACCAAAGAAAAATGAAAGCAAGCCACAGTTCAAGCCGAATCGAGAAACAGAACAGAAAAACATTTACCATTCTCGGATATTCTTCGTTACAGAAAACGGACATCTACAATTTTTTCCCACTCATCATGGATCTGAGGTCAGTCAGAATTCTCAAGGCCGAGGAGAAGATTTGCTCAGAAGGGACTGATGTGGCAGGAATCGCCAAATATTTCCGAGCCAGTACCTGCAAAGTCGGCCACTACTCTCCTTTTTGGCGCCAAAAAACCAGCGAGAAGTTTGCTGATTTTAAAACGTGTTCCGAATACCCGATGCTGAAATTATTGGCCATTTAGCTCTCAAACTCCTCCTTGACATCAGTGGTGGTGCTGCTGGCTGGGCGAAACACATAAAAGCGATTGGCGCTGAATGAGGTGCCAGAGATGGATCGAGTCGCAGTCGATGGCTAATCATCCTCATCGATTTGGCTGCTAGACTGATTTTCAGCGATGTCAATAAGAAGCTTCTCGATTTTTCGATAAACAGTTTCCCTCATGTCATGATCAGTGAATGGAAGACGTTTCTGTCCCGGAACGAGCGCAGCAGCTATTTGATGAGGTTCGGCGACCTGATATGCCCACGACCAATAAGGCTTTCCAGTCCGTCCTTCATGTTCAGTTTCATCTGAACTAAATCTTCGAATTCACCGTGTCGTCATCAGCCTCAATGTCCAATGCGCCAGACCGAGAGTTCAAAAAATCACATAAATCTACCTTCGTGCCCCAGCCCTCCGCCAATATTTCATTCGTTTGGGAGCTGCACTTGCATGTGAGCTCGTAAAACGGCCTCAAAAACTGGATCAATTTTTGTAATTGATTACGGCTAATCCGAGTAATTAGATTTTCCTCCTTCTTTTCTAGCAGCACCTCATAGCTAAGGGTGTAGTTTTTTTCGATCGATTCCAACATAACATTCATTGAGTTTCAGCGGGTGGGAACGTCAATTTTCAAGGCTGTTCCGCCTTTCTCTTCCAATCAGAAAAAAGTTTAACATGGGTTATTGTCTTATTTCATTTGAGTATACTGCATACACTGGATTCATGCAGCATGAGTACTCGCTGTCTTTGTCCACTCCCACGCTTGAAGTAGCTGACCAAGGCCTTGGCATTGTTGACCAGCGCAGTGATTTGGGACACTGGGTGAACATTGCCACCAGATGATGACTTGCCGAAACCATCAGTGGCCACTAGCAAATTCAAATCGTGGGCAAAGCAAGCAATCCGCATCCAAGGCACAACTTCGAATACAGCTTTCAAGTTTGCCCCACAGTCGGTCACAAAAACCATTTTTCCTGGGTCGAGATCATACTCTGATAGAATCGATTTGATCAGCTTCGCAATCGCAGCTGCACTGATTTTTTGATCAAAAACCTGTCGGCATCCAAGGCAGTAGGATACAAGATCGAAATTCCTGTCTAAAAAATGCAATGTGACCGCGAGATATTTGGCGATACTGATCCGACCATAAATCGATGGCAATACCCCCCTCTGTCCCGATCTGTAGGCACTTGTCGATACAGTCTTAGAAGCTGGTCGATAATCCTTTCAGAATGCGCTTTCGATATGCTCGCTTTGGGAAAATGCCATCAATTTAGTCCGTTTTGGTTCATTCGCTGTATTCTCCGATGCTGCCTGGGATTTTTTGATCATTTTCGAATCTCCCAGTACCTCCGCTCTTGTCCACCTTAGACGGAAGTTTGCACTCGGAGCAGGCGCAATAATCAATTTCAACATTTTTTTGAGGGTCATGTACGCGGCCAAAATAATTCCAGACGAAGAAACGTTTCCCAACTTGATTTAATTTCAGCACACCATTCAGTAATCGCGACTTGATCAGGACCACATCCGGTGCCAATCCAGCGTCGATAGATTCTTCAGGGGCAGGATTAGAGGCACTGTCGTCAAGATTTCGAGCTCCGGAATCATCCATTATATGAATTTTGATCACAATGCTTACTTGTTAGTACTTCCCCGCGCAATCACACTGCATTCCTACTAGGCTGGGGTATGACTCAAGCGAGCCAGCCAGTGCTCCACTCCCTCGAGCTGGTAGCGCGCGGGAGAGGCTCGTGTATATTCATTGATCCACGATTGCGCAACACCAGCTGCTTGGTGTTGCATGGAACCGAAACACCGAACTGAAATTTCGGTTCCACCGTTTTCACTTCGGTTCGGAGAAGGAGTTGACCGAATCGATTGAGCCGAAGCGATCCGCCCAAAAGTACAATTTTTCACAAGATCCGATCAGAAACTCTCATCTGATCCCATCCGACTTGACAAACGCGCATCCGATCTGGTCGTGCCTCAGGGACACTCGCCTATTATAAAAACGTGAGCCATAGACACAGTTCGCATGCACATTTTTAAAAATTTCTAAGGAGTCTGCGGAAAATTTTCATGCAGATCTTCACACACAACATTATGAACTCGCCAAAATTCTCGCAGCTTCTAGCTAGGTTTTTTACGAACTTTTAAATCAGCAGCCGCAAACTTTTAAGACTTTGCATCAAATACCCTACGGCAAATGTGAATTGGTGAATTTTTTTGTGATCGCCGTTTCCATTGGAGTGATCCCCTGTCAGTTTGGATGCAGAGGGTCAATTTCCGAGACACTGCGGTTTGTGCCACAGCTGGAAGCACCATCGGTCACGCAGCCACTTATCCGTGCTCTTTTAAGTGCCGACTAAAAAGATCGACCTGAAGCAAAGACTGACCGGCTGCCGATTGTGCGCACAACACGAAAATGCGGGTTGCTTCTTTTCTTCAATTAAGTGGACCAAGAGGGACACACGAGAAAACAAGAATCTTAAAATGATCAATGTATTATGCATCGAAATGATATTCTTTTTTCTTTGTCTATTATCTGAAAAGGAGCTGCTCCACACTTACAACACTTTGTGTGTTAGCTTCCGTACATACTGTAGGTGCTGCTTTTATTAAAATGTATGCTGCCCATTTACGGCATCTAAAGCAGACGTGTTAGTCGACTGATCGTGAGTCTTCTAAACACCAGTGTCAACTGTGGCCTACAAGAAACTTTTTTAAAGTTGACTTCTGTTTCCCAAATGACAAGCCAGCCTATCGCATGTCTGGCCGATCAAATAGCTTTTACTTTAATAAATTCTTCCAATCACCGACTATTCATCACTCATCAATTTGAAAATTACTGACTCAACTCGTGCTGAAGGATCCGTTTTGCCCACGAGACCCACCTTTCGCATACCTTCCTGCACAGTTTCCAATAAGTGTCATTTCGTCAAGCAGGTGCAGCTCGTCGAAGCTCGGCCAACATTTAGCCGCACGAACACACAGACCCTCGCAAATTGATTCCTATTTCACTTATTCAAGTAACCTGACACGCTCCAACCTGTCCACCCCCTTTTTCCTATACAGCCTTCACATAGAAACTTGTTTCTAAAGCCATCAGCCCCAGCAACTAGCTAGACCGGCTTCTATGGAATGCCCCACTATGGAGCTTTGCCGAAGAGTAAGCTCAGTTATGCCCGGATTTTTGTTTTTTTTGCAAGGTTTAGAGCTCGTTTAAAAGCTAATGGCGGGAAAAGTTTAAATGTCAATTTTGAAAATCTCTTTTCTCTTTAGCATAATTTGTTTAAAATACTTTTATCGCTCGCAGCCAGCCATAAAAGTTGAAGAATGAGTAGCTGCTAGCACGAATCTTTGAACTTGTGGAAATCTCGGGGGAAATATTTCCTTGCTAATTGAATCAGAGAAGCAAAAAATATAGAATACTAGAAACTCGTTAAAAATCTGGTTTTATTTCAATTATTTATCCTCGGTTGACGCAATGGCCTGTTGGTTAGCTCGTAGGTAGGTCGGTCTGTGGGCACTGGAAGATAGGTACTCGCTTGCATGGAAACCGAGACCTCGTCGGATCAATTCCTTGGGCCACGGTGCAAACTCTAGTTTTCTTTCGCTTTCGCTGTCCATTTTTAATCTAGTCTCCTCTTTCTCTTTTTTATTTTGTTACTTATTCTCTCACGCAACAAGACCAGTCTCGTTTGCACTGATGGTGTTGGTGGGCTCGGTTCTAAAAATGAGTCTTACCTAGCCTACATGGCTAAAGGGCGGAAAGCGCGTGTCTTGGCCCAGATATATACATAGAAGGTTAGCGCGGGAAACAAGTCTAGCTTAGTTGTACGTGGGCTCACGAGTCTCAGTTTTCTTCTTCGCTCGACCCAATTACATTCGAGTAAACGCATTACGTGAACCAATACTACCTCTTACTGTAGCCGCCCATATTGGTGCGTGTGTCGGACACTTATGTTCGGCTCCGCCGGTTCCACTGGTCGAGGTGGGGATAGTGGCGACGAGAGCGGGGACTTACGAAGGACGGCATCAGGGGCTATTAGACGTCGCAAAGATGAGGCAGCTGCAGCCGCCTCACCAACATCATTGAGTTCTGGCGCCATTAAGAACGGTAATTCCTCCTCATCCATTCAAAGACCAAGTTTAATTGGAACAAAAAATTTAACAACCGTCGTCGTGCAAGCGGCACCGCCAGCATCAGCTGAAGCAATGGAGATGAAAACATCTTCAATCACACAGTCGGCAGTAGCGCAGCAACAAAAAATGAAGACCGTCTCGTTGCCCATCGGAGCTAGTAAGTCTGACCTGGTTTTATTGCTCGCACTATCCGCAGGGACAAAATTTAATGACAGCTGGAGAATCCATCAATCTTTACTTCCATCCCGCCCTGACCCTGCATTTATGCGTGATCACAAAATCAAAAGCAGGCCTCTCCTGTGTGAAACGCAATGTACTCTGCCTCTAAGACAATGTTGTCCATTATGAAACCATTTTTTCTCATTTTGGCAAGTTGACCATCCTGGTTATGTCATGCCCGACCACCAGCACGTGTTTCATTCCCATATTAACACACTACAAGCTAATTAGGGCTTCATGCACTGCAACTATGGGCACCAAAAAGGATTTTTGACCCAAGTCTAACATGAAACATATCGACCATGAAAAATTTGGCTTCATTTCAAGAATTTTTGATGCCAAGGTTGTGTTTTCTGTAAATGGCTTCAGGGTATTTTTACGAAGGCAGTCAGCAGGTGAAAAGTCATCAGTAATAACAAAGTTCAAAATTTGAGCCAACTTGCTTTACGGGCCTTTTAGTCTATGATATAACATTGCAGAGTTTGACCTTGGACTGCTCGAAATACTAATATTTCAACCTTAAAGCATTCCTGGAGAGTCTTTTCCATTGCGTTTCTGTAATTTCAGTGCATATGTACTGCATGACTGAAGTTTGAGTTTCAGGCTGCTATGTTCTTGTTTGAATTTCCCGCTCCCATTAAGATGATTTACAGGTGCAATGTCAAACCAACCATCCTCAGCATGTATTTTAACCTTTTTTGTTTTCGAAATTGTGGCATAAAGGATCTTATTCTCAAAACTACAGTAACGATAGCTAATTATCAAACGACAGCACTCTTTTTCTGCAAATGGCCAAAGATTTTTTTCAGAAACTCGAAATTCATCGCATCATTTAAAAACTCAAGTACGGCTGAACATTTTTAACTTTTTTTGTTTCTAATTGAGAAGCAAAGTTTCTTACGTTTTGTCACCAGCTAAGTTCTTATGCACCCGACCAGCACAACAGAAAAAAACCACCTGCTATGCCTCTTTTTTGAATAGAACCTACTGGTTTTTTATTTTCTCTCCTCTTTGCCTATTATACTGAAACGCTGTGTTTTTTAATGTTTGCCAAGGCTCGATGTAGTCCAAGATAAACATAACCGAAACGTGAGCTCGCCCTTTCCGACATGTTTTGTTTGAAAGGGGCATAAAAAGAATGATATCCCTAAATGGATGATATATCTTCCCGGCCCCAGCAGGGACATCCAGGGCGGACAATGTGCTGCCTACGAGCTCTGCTTTTATGACGAGCGGGGAGCTTTTCGAAAAACAGAATGAGAAAATAAAGTTGAAAAGGAAAAAAGCTGAAAGAATACGGTCCAAAAATAAAAATAGAAAACCCTTGTACCCATTATCATTGAGACACACATCAAGTGACAATATACTCTACCTCTATCTCTTTGGGAAAAGACACCTTGTCATTTAGTTGAGCTGCACTTCTATTCCTCGAAATCTGAGAAATAGCAATCGTTGATACAATGCCGCGGGTGCCTTTGTCTGAAAAAAGGCTACGCGAAATATTTTCTTTGCCCTTTCGAAACTAAGATAATCCTTTCGATCTCAGAATCGTTCAGCTGACAGTGAGTACACATCTTCGCCACACTGTAAGTACTATGTCACTGAGAATTGATAAATAGCATTAAACTGCCTCCGACTAGTTTTTGGCTCTGATAAATCACTATTTCATCCAAATCCCCTGAACCAAACTATTTATCACACGAACACCACTGGCTCGTGTCATTTTTTGAGAGGAACCAGGGACTTGTGCCGTAAATGGTTAACGTTTTGTCAAAGTCGTGCATTTTTCGAGACCTACTCGGGTCTTCGGCGCCTTGGACAACGATCGAAGTTTTAAAGTTAACGATTTTCTCTCTTTTTTGCTTCTTCAATCTAAAAAGGCCTTGCTCGAAGGCCGTCTGCATGAACATCGAAAACAATGCGCACCCTAGTGTCATGCTTGGACGTTTCTCATTATGGACGACAATAATGGCATTATGTCCGCTCGTTGAGGTTTCCTATAGAACTTAGAGAGACCGCCCCGACCGTTCAACATTCTGCCATAATCATTACTAAGGCGTAACGAGACTCTAGATAGTCATTTCGAGGAATTCTTATTTGCATTATATTTTTATGACTACGTCAATGAGTTGCGTCTTTTCGACGAGTCTTTATTAGTTGGCTCGTCTCGAATTATGGACGAAATGGGAGGCTTTTGAGCCCGAGATGGGCCGCTCGTCTCAAAACATTGATAGTCTCCTATAAGCTATGTCTAAACAACGAGCATCCTGGGTAAATGCCGTCGAATTACCCGTGCCTGTGGTCAGAAAAACACCCAGCACTACCTTCATCATTGGCGGTATGTCTAGTTTTTATGGACTTTGTTTGTGGAAGATCGTCTAGTTTATTTCCCTTGGTAACAAGTAGACATAAACAGTACCATTTTACAATTTTTCTTAAAGCTTTAAAATTTGCTTATTGAATAGCTGAATCAAGTTGGCTTCGCATTGTCCAATAAATGAAATTTGGTCAAACAAATCCAAAAGCCGAAACACTTTTTCCTGTTTCTACGAGAATAAACGTAATATTTGAAGGAAATTTAAAATATTTCTGGTTTCTTGGGAAACAGCTAGGCCTAAACTGTGCTGATTTTTTCTGCGTTGCCAGCGGGAGGGCTCTATGGTTTTTTTATCGCAGTCATTCTTCAAAAAGCTTCTTTAAAGTTTGTTTTTTTTCAAATGGCCGTCGCATAAATGCCGCAATGTTTGCGTTTTAATTGCTGGCTGCTTCATTTTAAGGCTTTAGCTTTTTACTGACTTATTTTTAAGATTTTCTTAAAAGAGCATTAAAAAGAAGGCAAGAAAAAACACGGTCATCAGTCAAATTCTGATCATTCGAGAAGAGAAAGCTGCGCGTGACTGATCTGGCCTATTATTCATGCAAATGCCCGAAATAATGTTTGCGCCAGAGGATTGAGTTTTGTTGGAGAATGCTATCTGTCTTTCTGTGCAAACTATCGTGTTACCATGAAGTCATTTTCCAGACAACATCTGGAAGCACTCATGGATGATTTCATGGGCTCAGAAATTCATATTTCGCGCTTTCGGGCAGCAATCTTTCAAATCTAACTTTTGGCGGGAATCAGTTTCATGCCTTTTAAGAGTTGAATGCTGTCGACTCATCGCTAGTCAGAGATACAAAGGAGGCTTTTCAGACCATATCGTGTTTCCAAGTTTTGTCAGAAGCGCGGGAACTTTAAATTTCCTAAGATCAATCACCATAAAAACTTTTCTCCAGTCTCTAAAAATGTTTTATTGCTTATTCATATAGGAGTTAGGCAAAAATAAACCGCATGTCACTTTAAATTTCTCCCAAGCGACAAGCTGACCCCATTGAATCCATTCGCTACCAGGCTGTAATTACTCGCTTCCGTTTTATGGCTCAGGGAAAAAATCTCGACCCTGTCCTTTTTTGACTCGTAGAAATACATACTACATTGTTCCCAAGCCATTGTCGCGCTGGTAAGAATTCCATTCCCCTCCCCCAGACAAGATATTTATGTTGGTGTGCGAGGTTTTTCATCCTCGGTTGACATTTGTAATCGACAAATTGCAAAATCGAATAACAGACCTTTTCGAATACATTGTGAGTTTATACTTTCGGAAAAGCGCGTTACGTTTTGGCTGAAAATTTTACTTCCTCTCATTCATCAACTTAAAAAAACTAAACTTAGTTTCCGCAAGACAAAGCTTCAGAAACTTTGTAAAACACCTGTCTGAACAAATGTTTCGAGATTTAGCACCCGCTGCTCAAATATTTCTTTCAACAACTTAAATATATTATCGTGTTCAAGAACTTTTTTGCAGCTTTTAAAAGATTGTTTCCGCTTTTGACGGGGAAAGGAGCCAGTTTAGAGTTGGGAAGTGTTGGCTTTTGAAAAAAGTCTAGCGAGGAACTTGAAGCTTTTTATCAGATTTCGAAACCACTCAAACTATTCACTTTTTCTTTTTCGCAAAGACCGCTCCTTTCATCGAAATTGAGCCGATAAGAAGAATCGCATTAAAAAAAACCTTCTTTTCGAGCCTCCTCTTCGGCAGTCTTCTTTGACTAGCACGATAAGTGGCATGGCCGCCTTCACTAAGCCAGCATCTAAATATTTATGCTTGAACGATTCATGGTTGATTGCGAAAATGGAACGACCTCGGCGCTGTGCGTATTTGGTGCTCGACCAATTGCATTGTCCTTCCTCGGGAGATTACTTGCACAAGGCAGAAGGCAGTCGGGCGACAAGCGGCCCTGATGAAGATGAATTTGCTGAGTGCTAACCAACGAGTTCAACCAAAAATCGAGCTTCTGAGGAAAAAAGTCCGAGATCGACGATAGGAAAAGGTCTATTGGCTCTTTCTCTCCTCGGACCAAATGTCTCACGCAAGATGAACGGAGAGTGAAAAAAGTAATCAAAAAGAGGAAGAAAGGAAAGTGAACTTATTCGAGGCTTATAGCAATCTTGTAGAAGGTTGATTGGTGAATTGAATTAAAAAAGCAACCTTCTTTCTCTTTTCGTCTTCCTGGTTTTCTTCTATTCTAATAAACACGATCGTCTGGGGGGCTGACGAATGCCAGTTGACAAAATTTCCCAACGCGCTGATTGCATTGACGCTCGTTCAACTTAATTAGGACAGTGTTTTAGCCGAGACGTGTGCCTGTTCCGACGCGTCGTCAAAAACGTGGCTGGTTATAAATTAACCTTCGTCAAACTGGACTAATTAGAATTTTTTACACCTAGCTAATATATTGGCTGTCCTTGACTGATATTTTTCTCAAAAAACTATGCGCGGAATTCGATATTCGCTAGAAGCGGCAAAAATCTTCTTTTTCGTACATCGAGTTACAGGCTTATTGCTTTTTGACATGTTACAAAAAGGTCACAGACGCGCGAGAAGATGCAGGAGAAGGGGACACTTGAAGACCTTCTCTGAACTTGCAGCGGTTTAATAAAGCGGAAAGGAAATCCTGGACTGTTCGTGAGTGGAGAGAAGCCGACAACAAAATGTCGGCGAGTATGAAAGTGGCGATAATCTCTTTTTCTAGTGTACATATTTGAAAGAAAGAAGAGTCTAGCAGGAAAGCCTCGTTTGCTTGGACATTCTCATTGATTAGCTTAGGGTGTGAGGGATTTGGCGTCTACTCGAATTCTTCCACTCGAATCCTTCGTTTCCTTTCTCAAAACTAAGCCGTTCTAGACTCGTCGCTCCTCGTCGGGCCCCCTGCTGTTGGTGTTGTGGCAGTGGCCGCATCCGATGGCAATATCTGACTCGTTGTGGGAAATTATGTTATTTCGTTCAGGCGGAATGTTTTATTTTCACAAAGTTTTATTGAATTGATTCAATAACATTTGCAGAAAATTTTAAGACATTATGCGAGGGAGTAAATTTATTGGTTTATTTCTGCGCACTGGCCTTTTTTGCCCTCACGTCATTTGGTAATAAAATCCTAATTCGAACATCTTCCCGTTTGGATTTTTTCACGACCCTTCTTGCGGCGGAGCGCCCTGAACGAAAGTCGTTAAAGCCGATTATTGAACTGGTTCGATAAACACGCGATTGCGAAGTGGTCTGTCGACACTGTTGCCCAGGCATGGAGAAGAAGCAGCAGTTATCAATGTCATCTGGCCACGCAGTCTCGTTCGCTGCCAACACCGAGTCATCGTCCTTGCCCGAGTCTCGACGGGCCAAGCTGGCCCAAGTCGCGGCTAGCGACACTAACCAACAACGACGAGTTCTCAGTTTCAGTGTGGACACGAGCGGCGGCGACGAAGGCGAGGGCTCGTCTTCGAGTGCGCAATCGCCATCTACCATACTCGCCCAGCCGTCCAGTGGCGGCACCATGAGCGACAGTGTCGAATACCCTTCGCGAGACCTTCCCACCGATTCTGCAATTCTGGCTGTTGCTGGTGGGATCGTGGGAACAAATGGCGATGGCCAACGCGAGGAAGGTGACAGCGGCGTCTCGACCGCCATTTTTGCTACGCCCAAAAGGGGAAGGCTCGCAAGGCACGCCCCTCTTTCGGGCAGTGTCAGAGGATCGCCATCCAGACGAGCCATGATCGAATCCATACGACGATTCAGCGTCAACCCGGCTTCATTTATTGCCGAACGACGAAAATCCAGATCGCATTCTTTGGCCAGCTTTAAATTGTCTTATTACCCGCATGACAATCGTAAGCTGCCTGAGATTTCCGCAAACAGTGTTGGGCCAATAGGGCATAGTTCTTATCGTAACCTGATGCAGTGCGCCAGCGAGTCCTGTAGCACTGCACTAACCAAAAAAACCAATGTGGGTAAAACACATATATAACACCATGCGCATTCATTTCTCCCGTCTGACTAATGACGTCTTTCCCCCTCGCCCACCTTCTTCATCAAACATAAATATAGACTTCCTCAATTTTTTATTACCTAGGCATGACGTTATTTGCCGTTCGAGGAAACCTGACTTGGGCCCAATGTGCCGCCGTAACAATTCTATGCAACATACTGAAGCTAAAAATCCCTGTTTTTGCACCACAAATTTTTAATCTTTTTTAAAACATGTCAAACTTTTCTGCAACCCCACTCGCCCCAGCAGTTCACCCGCCTTGCAAGTGTGGCGGCAATATTTCGCCTTGATAAATTCAGACTAACGAGCAGAGGACACTGAATTATTCTCATCTACATTTAGCAAGATGTTTCTTTTTCAACTTTTTAGCTGACAGCTACGACGAAGGGATTGGTGTATGCGGGTGGATTTTAACAGCACTCTCGTGGTTGCTGGTCATTCTCACGTTTCCATTATCAATTTGCTTCTGCTTGAAGGTAAGTGAATTTAAAATAAAGAGCTTTCGAAAACAAAGGCTACGCTTTAATGTGGGGAAGGGGAGTGAAAACACTAATCTAGGGATGTTCTGTGAGCGAAATTTTCAAGAAAAAAGGAAAGTGTAGGACCGGAGTCAGGACTGGACAATGGTCTCTCGTCTTGAGCTCACTTACAGTACTATCAGAGGTCTTTACAAACAAGCAGAAACTGCAAAGCCCACTAATTTAAAAACGCGCAATGCGCGTTTGCGAAGATGGAATGCGGATAGCAGCGTCAAAGTTCGAAATGCTGCAGGATGGTGGAAAATCAGCAAAACGGAGGGAGGACACTTTTTTAAATGAATTGCAAACAGATTTCTTAAAATCTGCAACGTGCGCGCGATTTTTTAGGCAGCAGGTTGTTACATGTCACGAGGTTCTTGAAATCATGACAGCGAACTTATTGGTTTAATCTTTTAGAAACAAAGAAATTAAGATGCAACAATGTGTGACCAGTGCCACCTTCTAACCACGTTCCGACAATAGCTTCACAGTTCGACACACACCCGACCAAAAATTTTCAAGTCGAACCCAACCCAAACCCATTTTTGAAAAGTCAAACCCAACCTAAAAACCCATATTTTTTAAAACCTTGACTAAAATCCCCCCAAAACCACTTTTTTCAGTTAAGTATGCACCCATTTATAATATCCGTATGACGCACATTTTTTAAAATGCCATCATTCTCACTAAGCAAGCCTGAGAGAAAGCAGTCTTTGCATGGAGGCTTTACTCGAATGTTTTCCTTCGCAGAGAACTTGTGAGGATAGTGGAAGAGTCTCCTCGACCTCCCCTGGGCACCAGGTACAGTAGCACAGTACCCTGAAAGTTGACCCTACTGTACGATAAATAAATTTTGAGCATTTGATTGAGTCGTGCCCCGCTCGCATCTTCGTCCACCGTTAAAAAGATCTGTGTGGATACCAGAACTTATCTAGCAGGTGACACACCGGCATGAGCTAACCTGACTGTACCTCCAAGTTCGGTTTTTGACATCCTTCAAACACAACTAAAGACCTGAGAAGTATTTTGCTCATAAGTATCACGACGACCATTTTCTTTTCGAGCTGCACTTTCGAATAGTATGACCCCAGCTCCAGTCGGCCCCAACTGAGGGATCATGTTCATCGGGCACTCAAATTTTACAATCCTTGTTCCTCTAACAAGCAAATGCTGGTCTTCTCCATCATGATATTCACCCGCCAGCCGCGGTGACTCACGTCAGTTCACTCGCATCCGCAGGGTTTCCGGCTCGTGGGGGCCAACAAAGAAATTGCATAAATATGCTATAATGTAGAGCTCAAGGACAAGCACTGAAGGCGCAATCCGAGGACGTGAAGCGCCCGAGAGGAGGTGGGGTGCGGGGCAAAGGATATGCCCCCGCCTGGCAAGAGGCAAAACTTTTGCAAAATAGGCCTCTCGAAGACACAATTTCCCACTAGTCTATAAAAAAACATTTGTTGGAAATTCCTGTTCGAACACTCTTTAACGCAGCCAAAAACTCAAGCCCACCCATGCCAACAAGCAACAGGCTTCTGCATGGATTCTCACCGACCGACAAAACTTTCTAACTTTAAAAATTAGGACCCAACTGACCTGATCTCTGACTGCGACGAGTCGACAAGTGATCAGATCAGCTCGTCAACTGTCTGTCATCTGCTGACAGACGATTTCTCAGTTCCGTCACAGCCCGACTGACATGTCGAATTAGACTAGCTGGGGTCACCGGGTACGTTTGAAGCACCAGGGTCTGTCGATTCAAAACTAACAATATCGCAGTAGCTTTGGTACGCTGTGGGGCCATCCACATGCTCATGCTGACCAAAGGGGGAAGCGGTTTTTTGGGTTGGGTTCGAAAAGAAGCACCACAACCCAAAACCGCCCTGTCAAAACAACCGATTCGACCCAGCCCAACCAAAAACCCCCAAAAACGAGTTGGGTTTTGGGACCCAATGTCGGACCTGGCCTTCTGAATAGTTGACTATGCATTACCCTGTATTTGTATGATTTTTGACAGGTCTTACCATAGCATATACTCAACCAGGGAATTGGGGTCGCAAATACTGCAGGTCTGGCGTTTCTCCCTGTGCAATAGTGCCTAGTTGTTAGACCGCCGTCAAAACTTTTTACCTAAATGACCCAATACATGCACTTTTCAGAAAAAACATGGAAAATGATAAAATGGCACAATCATGAACAGAAAAAAATGGGTTGTCCAAATTTATCTTGTGACGAAGATGGCCATGCCATGTTTATTCGGAAGCATCTGCGGGGAGATAAAAACAGATAAGAATTAATGCTGGGGGTATTTCCTCCTCCCATCTCAAAATAGTAATGCTAAATGAATACTTCAAGTATTGTAATCCAGAAATGTTTTCAGAGGTTTATCAGACCAAGAATTAAGTGTGTATTCTCTTGGGCAAAGCTATTGGAGGACAGAGAAACCCTGACCCAGGCCGCATTGGTCTACCTATCTGTCCCCCAGGAACTTACCATTCAGAATTAGATCCATGAATGGGACATATTCGATGGGTAAGAAGTTGAGGGGACTTCGAATAAACAGGGTATCCACAAAAAAATGCCTCCGCCCCCTCCGGGATATACTGTACATAGTGCAAAATCTTGCATTTCCCTGAAGAAGTTTTCTCAGCAAGTTGTGTAATTTTTTTCTGGCCCTTCTGATTGTCAGTGCATGTCGATAATAACACTAATACACTGTACGCGCCCACAACTGTGACACCACACTAATGTCACTTCGGAAACTGAATCTTAAAGTTTGGCAGAAAAGTATCACTCTTCTTGCATGGCATGCCCGCCGTGAACTAAATGCCATATATCCTCGATCCCATTTTTTAGACCTAATTTTCTAATTGGCTAATAGTGAGCCTGACCTAAAGCCTGAAAACGAGGTGGTCGAAAAAAGGATTCACCTGAAAGGCTGCACAGCTGTGCATATTTCCTAGAGTCATTAGTTTTGTCTTTTTATACTCTGCGCACATAATTATGCAACTGATATGCATTGTTTTCTGGCTTGTTCCCTGCATCGCGAACTTAAGAGAGGGTTTCTGAGAGACTCGACCCATATGAAATATACTTGGCCAGTCGACTTCATTGACCCCTTTTTTATGTGCTTTTTTAACCTTTTATGAGGTATTTAAGAGAAACCGACCGTGATCAGCTGTGATCAGTAACATAATCTATTATGTATGGGGAAATTATTAAAACAGTGTAACGCTGTTTCTTTTCACTGAAATAGTAGCCTATGGTCAGAAAATCGAAAAACAGCTCGAAATTTCACCCTACGACCATAGATTATTTCGCACATGTGAGATAATTGAACCCCATTTAGGCAATATTAGCCACAACTGATCGATGATTTGAGCTGTTGATCAGTTGTGCTGATCAATAATAGTCTATTTTGCAGCCCCTGGAAATAGCTTTCAAATGGTGTTTTCCCTGTCAGAACTCGTTGATTTTCACTCGAGATATTTAAGAAAACTCAAATGTGGAAGGAATGCCTGCAGTACGCTCCTTTTGAATTTCCCGCCCGCGTGCCGCTTATGACAAAGGAGCGATTTGGCTGCTTACTCTGGGAATTGCTAGTTGATTCATAACTTTTTCACTACGTGTCGCCTATTTCTGCGCTGGATTATCTTTCGTTCATGAAAAAAACAGAAGTTATAAATTTGCTGTTGATTTCCAGAGTAAGCAGCCACAGCCACTTTATGTCATAAGCGGCACGCGGGCGGGAAATTCAAAACGTGCGTACTGCAGACACTCCTTCCGAATTTAAGTTTTCTCGGAGAAAAAGCATTTGAAAGCCTTTTTCTCGGGGCTACAAGATAGGCTATTACTGATCGGCGCACCGGATCAACAGCCAAACAATATCGATCAGTTTTGGCTATAATTGCCTAAATGGGGTTCACTTATCTCAGATGTTCTTAATAACCTATGGTCATAGGGTGAAATTTCGAGCTGTTTTGTGATGTAGTGGCCCTAGGCTGCTATTTCAGTGAAAAAAACAGGGTTAGACTGTTTTAATAATTTGCCCATAATCGAGTATGTTAAAATCTACTGGAAGCCCCAACATATGTAAAAGTCGGATATTTAAAAAAATTATAAAATTAACCAAAAAAATTGCGCACAAGAGGTCACGACTGATCACAGACGGTTTTTGTTGAATATCTCAGGAACGGATCTCACAAAAAAAAAGCTAGGCTAATTTAAGAAAAAAGTTCCGGATTTCTCAGAATGTAGCAGTCATTTCTATATTTTTACGGTATTTTTAGACCCGAAATTGAACAAGTTATGGTTTTTTTGACCAAAAGTGACCACTTTTTTCACTTGTAATGTTTCATATTTTCATATAAAAGCATTTAAAAAAATTTACTTCCGCCAAGACAATCAGTTTTGTGAGTACTTCCGATTGAGCACATACAAAAAGGTCAAAAGGAAGTCGACTGGCCAAGTATATTTCATATGGGTCGAGTCTCCAGAACAGACCTTAGAGTATATGTGATCCTTACTGATGGTTTATTTGATAAACCTAGCATCTAGTCTCCTCAGGTCTGAAATCTCTCCTTTTTCTGTATATGAACTTACATGCTCATCATTCTAAAAAGTTGTCTCACTCTTGCATTCTCCAGGTTGTCCAAGAATACGAGCGAGCTGTGATATTTCGGCTGGGTCGCTTAATCGGTGGCGGAGCTCGCGGTCCAGGTATGTTTAGAGGCAAAGATTATGTGCAACTTTTTTGAAGAAATAATTTTTCAGGCATTTTCTTCGTATTGCCTTGCATTGAAAATTATACAAAAGTCGATCTTCGTACTGTATCCTTCGATGTCCCTCCTCAAGAAGTATGTTTCTGCTTGGAACTAGGAACCTTTTAACCTACATACTGTACCTTCAAAGCGCACATAAAATGATTTCAGTTTTGAAAAACCCCTTGTGCGCAATTTTTTTGGTTAATTTTATAATTTTTTTAATACCCGACTCTTACAAATGTTGAGGCTTCCAGTAGATTTTTGCACTCAAAGACACGTACAATATAACAATTCTTCTTTGTTGTTGAAGAAACTTGTGAAATAAACTAGATTGATCAACACTGGTGACAAAACCGATCTGTTTTCTAGATTCTAACCAAAGATTCAGTGACTGTCAGCGTGGACGCCGTTGTCTACTACCGTGTCAGTAATGCCACAGTGTCGGTGGCTAATGTGGAAAATGCGCATCATTCGACACGATTATTAGCCCAAACCACGTTAAGGAACATGTTGGGCACCAAAAATTTATCAGAAATTTTATCCGATCGCGAGGCGATCAGCTCCTGCATGCAAGTAAGAAATGAAAAGATAGCTGCACACTATTCGTCAAAAAATTAGTTTCTTCAGAGTCTTTTGGACGACGCGACCGAAAGTTGGGGAATTAAAGTGGAAAGAGTTGAGATGTAAGTAACTATTCACACAGTCGACTTGAGTGTGACATAATTGGAGGACGCCTCCACAATTGCCCTGAGGCACGGACATTCGGCTTGCCTGGTAAACCAGTTTCAGGCCACCCTACTCATTGCAGAGGAACTAATCCTGTCATGGCGGCAGCGACTGTGTTCTGGATGTCCAGTCGTCTTAATGGAATTCGCTTTGGCAAGAGGTGTATTCTCTCCTAGAGAAGCAAAAACCAAGCCTTCGTGTAGTTTTTCCTTTTTCAGGGTCAGCTCTCGCCCTGCCTCTGTCTGCTCAAATTCCAAAGTTCTATTTTGTTATAATTCTTAAACCTAAGACTTGAGTAACTCTGCAAAATCTCCTAATGTCACCTCCCAACGTGCTAGCTTCGAAATCGGATGTTTATTTTGAAATTGTTTATATTTTCCAACTCTTTTACAGAAAAGACGTACGTCTCCCAGTTCAGTTGCAAAGGGCGATGGCGGCTGAGGCAGAGGCTACTCGAGAAGCGAGAGCAAAAGTATGTGACTGAAAGTTTTTTTGCTTGCTTTATCACCAAGCCATCTGTCTTTTGCAGGTCATAGCTGCCGAAGGTGAACAAAAAGCCAGTCGTGCTCTGAAAGAAGCGGCCGAAGTGCTAGCGATTTCTCCATCGGCCTTACAATTACGTTATCTTCAAACTCTGAGTTCGATATCAGCCGAAAAGAATTCAACAATTATTTTTCCACTGCCTGTAGATTTATTGAGACAATTTATGAAATAATCAGCATCTTCTGTACACATTATCCTTTTGTGGTTAGATTTCTCCCTGAGCATTATCTAATAGCTCCAGTATAAGTTTTTATGCCCAGTGAGTCGATACAGGCATGTAGTGTTTTCGTGTAAGAAAGGTCACACCCCCTAATTTACTTTGGCTGGATAGGCTTATCCTCGTAGAACGCCTACTGCATTGCGTAAGACCCGTTTACAGTATGCGGTGATTCTCAAGATCCAGTATACAGTGATGTTTTGCTTCATTAAAAATGTAATTTTCTTTAGTGGTGCACTGTGGTGAATTGACAAGATCATGTATGCATAAAGGTTAAAAAGCTTTCAAGTGACTTTGAAGTCTGATTGCCAAAAAAGGAACAATTTTCTAAAAGCAAAGAAATTAAATTTAGCATTGCTTGCACAATTTCCTGCAAATAGCCTTGATCACGTTATTATTGCACTTATCAGTATGCTCTTCAAATTTCTGGCATCTTGTGCTCAGATCGAAACACTGATCCTCGATCTCTTCAACAATTTCCCTGTCCACTCCATCGACACTGCCCACTTCCTCAGTCCCTTCTGATGACGCTGGTGTTGTGGTGGTGATGACACGGGTCGTAGTGGGTTTGCCTCTGCGGGTAGTCGTGGCGGGAGAGGTATCCGGGTCTTCAATATCTGGGGGAGTCGTCGATTCTATGCCATCTGAATTAAAGATCAGTGAAAATCGAAATCACTCACAGTCGGCGCTGAAGGCTCAGCATCAGCCTGGCCATAAAGCCTGAAAACTGAAAAATGACTCACGATTGCTTAATATCCGGTCAGCCACAGCACGAATCCCAGCCCACGTCTCCTCGCCGGATGGGACAATATGTCGAGGATGAATGACAAATCCATTACCACGTCCAGCTGTAGGGCGAAGCTCGATCGAAAAGACGTATTTTATGTTAGCTTCCGCCTTTGCCCAATCGTCAGCACCGCCAGAAGACGGATCTGCGCAAGCAGAGCAAAACTCTCAAGTAGTGCTTAATCGCAAGGGCTAATAGTGAAAATTAATTACAGAGAACATTCGCAGCCGTTCCGACTTTGAATTTAGAACCATGAACAGAACGGATGTTTTCGACGGCGAGGAGCGATACTTTGCGCTAAAACAAACCAGTGTTAAAAACACAAATCTAATTTAATCTAGTTTGTGAACTGGCTATTACGTATACTGCTATCAGTTTGAACACACATGTGCAACTCGATGCAACTAAGGAAACTTCTATCTGAAACCATATTTTACACTTTCTGCGCTGCACTTCTGCCCTGTAATATTGCATTTGCTCAATTTCAATTTTAATTTCTCTCCCCTGCGTAGTCAGCAGTGGGAGTCATTCGGGCGTGCTTAAAAGTAAAATATAGTTTCAGATCATTAGCTTCCGATTGCCGATTAAAGTGGAATACATCAGCCACCGCTTGCGCTTTTCGCCTCTCTTACCGCCTTCTCACCAACCATTCAATTTCTCACCAAGTCTTCCACATCTTCTGGATAAGTCCTTTTTCTATATCCATAAGGGTAAAGCCACAACTGACCATACGAATGGAAAGTAAAATACGCTTTCAAGCTGTCTGAATGTGACAAGACAAAATCTCGAACGGCTCTTGTTTCAGGTTCACTGAACGGCTTTGGCCCCAAGTACACTTCGCTGCATGGATTTCTGCTCGCACCAACAACTAAAAAAAAAAGTGTTCACGGCGCTTAGAGAACAAAAAACCTCTTACCTCCCCATTGAGTCGGGAAATTCCGGTTTAAGTCAACGCCCTGACAACATTTTCTCGCTCTGCATACAATCGAGCTTCGATTTTTGCGCCACATTCTGTCCTAAACGAAGAAATCTCATCAAAATGCCCTGGAAAACGATAAAGCATGCTGCAGTGAACTCCACCTTGGCGTGACTGTATGCGTATCCATCAGGATTCATAACAGGAAGAAAATACCAGTCGATATTATCGAGGTATTGCTGCACAGTTTCATCACTTTCGTAAAAATTAAGGATCTGAAAAATGTAAATGGTTAAAAAACCAAGATCACGGGGGGGGGGGGGGGGTAAAACTTAGGTAAATAAAAATCACCACTTACAGAATCAATAATGTACAAGATTGTTGCGGTTGATATCCATTCACGGGCATGAATCCCAGCATCAATCCACACAGCTGGCTTTTGCCCATCCATGATATTACTACCAATCTAAAGCATCATCGTGGTTGGTCTTGCTCCTTCTAAGTATGGAGGAAGCTCGCCATCAAGAAATGAAGAAAGAATTTTTGTCAACTCCCACTTCCACTGCTGAGAGGCACTGCTGACAGGATTTGAGTTTTTGCGCTCTAGCAGAGATTTTATTCAGTCTGCTAGCTATGCATAAATGGACTTCAGCCAGTGCTCTCCGTACCCTGACACATTGCCCATGATATACTTCTCGATGCATACTCGTACTGTTCTATGTAGCAGCTCTATTGCTCTTGCGCCAGATGTGACAGTCCTGATGGCTGCTGTGTTTGATGAACCTGGATTTTTCACTTTGTTGGTCTTGTCCCACTTTACGCCAGACACTTCCCCAGGCAACAAAAGGACATAAGGCGTAGACCTAAAAGTTCTTTTTCATATAACCATAAGGTTCAGATACAGGTACATGTCCCACATGATTCGAACTCTAACCCCGCTGTGAATAAAACCAATTCGTAGTTTTAGGTGGCTTTGCACTTTGAATCCCCCCCCCCCCCCCCCCCCGCCCACACTAACTATCCCAGTACAGGATATTGAGCCCCACCCGTCAACATTGATGTGGCTAGAACCAGCGCTGTCGAATCAGACCATAGCTAATTCATGACAGTAATGCGGCAAAGTCGGGTTAGCCTTCATCTTACCTTCAAGACAAGCAAGTCTCGATTTTCGTGCGATTGTCCAATTGTTTCTAACTGTACCAGTTCAGGAAACATTGATGGCAGTTTATGAAGATATTTTTCAATCTAAATATTTTGACTTGTAGTTCAGGTATGAAAAACACGTCAATTAGAGAGCACATCTACTTCAGACCAAATATTGTATTGCGAAAAATTAAAATAAGCTTCTGTTTTCATAACTCCACTTTTTCGGGTGGTCTCGCTACGATCTCTGTGCATCTCCTCTTCAATGGCACTGGAAATAATTACGTGCTCTTCTTAGTGACCGAACAGAACAAACTTGCCAGCAATAACTTTAGGCACAAGAATTAAAAGATCCGTTTTCGCAAATCCCTAGAAAAGCTTACTTTTGTATATTTGTATTTGTAATATTATAACTGATGGCTTTTTTGCTTAATTCAGCTTCAAATTCGGATCTGTTATTCGGCGATACCAAAATTTCAATTGGTTCGAGAAGTCTGCCAGGCTGATTCCAAAAATCGATCTAAAATGTCATTCCAGCCTTTTTATCTTCTATGCGCGGTACATATATCAGCATCATCTCACTTCCATCTCGTCATTTTCAATCCATAAATGATGCAAGAATTTCAACTGATGCTCATCAGCTGCCCGAACGGTGTACAGGGCATAGCTGAAAAAGCGAGAGGATCAGCGCATGGCCAGTTAGGATGCATGGCTGCATACCCGTTGTACGATCTTTTAGCTAATGTCAGATAGCAAGCCTGCCAAATAGGGAAAAACACAAGCGCTAATGTAGAAAATGAATAGAAATTTTTCATTTCTAGTTGGACACCTTTTATAGACATGCACCTGTAATGTGTAGTGATGGCAATGCCAGGGACATAACGAGGAACTAATGACCGCAGTGACCGCTGAATAAAGAATTGGAAAGGATAGCAGAGGGAGGCCATTTGTGCAAGCTAGGAGCAACCACCCCTCGCCCGGTGTCCAGTGCAATGAGGGAAAAATACGCGCAGGTGCATCTTCCACAGTCTTTAAAATTCTTTCAAGATTAGATTTCTGTGCTCTTGTTGACCGCAGTCAATCGAATGACGCATCACTCAAAACATAGGATTGATATCGAGCTAACATTTTGTTATAACATTGGAACAGTTGACGGCAGTAACGTTGGAGCGGTTTGATTGCTGGAGCAAAAATTAGGGTATGGTTGTTAACAACGAGGCTAACATAAAAGATACGGCGAAACAATGCACTGTAAGACAGTCTGTTTTAAAAGCTGAGCAAAGTCTCGGTTTCTCGAATCTGTACCTATGTATAGCGTCGCCTTTTACGGAAAAACATTCTTTACAAGAAATGGGTAGTGCCATTAAAAATTTTCAAAATCACGTATTCTTTTCTCACACACAGACACAAAATTTTTTATTACAACAAGACTCACTTTTTTTGGCAAGCTTCTCGCGAAAACAGAATGCCAGAGAAGCAACAAGCAGTCAGTTTTGCATAGCACAAAAATAGAGATGCGACATGGACGGGTAAGACAAAAAGCATATGAATGAGAAAGTCTCAACCAAAATTTTTGTGTCGTCAAACATTTTATTATTTTTCACAGAAGCCCGCGAGCGATTGAGAAATCGACTGAATAGAAAACTGTAGCGGTAAAATACAATGCCTAAAAAAGGAAAAAGTTCATGTGCAATAGTGAAAAAGATAAGTTTTCTCATAAGATGCCAATAATAAGCAGAAGTTGAGGACTTGTTGGTGGTCGCTCTGGACGCACATGTGAGTACAGTCGGGCTTGCTCAAACGAGGCATCGCAACAAGTATGCAAACAAGCTTTGCCTGCACATACCCAGATAATATGAATGATATGTGCAGTTTTGCCCTGCACATGCAGAATTGCAACCTCTTTATACGAAACACATGCGATTATTCATCTATGCAGCGGGGCGGAGAAATAAAACCACCAATCGTGAGTGTTGGCTACCAGTGGAGAAATAAGTTCAAGTGTTTGACTATACTTATTGTTACATAGTATGGCTACAGTTCGGCTGCAAGCTCCGCCAGGTAGTGAGATATGCTGCTGCAGGGTTACTGCGAGTTTGGACACGGAGCTGACATGAATAAGACGTGAGTGAAGGCGACAAGGATTAGAGCAAGCCTGCATATTTTCGTGCGGCCCCAACTGGCAGTTTTCCATAACAGCCAGCAGTCTCGTCATTGATTGCAATAAAGTAAAGGAAAATGAAAAGAAACTACAGTAACTAGTGGGTGCTCATAGAATATTTGCAGGAGGTTCTGTAGGTGGTCAATACTTCGCAATAGTTCATCTCTGCAATTATAAACGAGGGGCTAGAATTTTCGAAGAAGTCTGACCAAGGGATTACGTGGGGCAGGATACAAGTGCAGCTGTGACATCCGCTGGGTTTATGCTTTCAGGAGGCATGAATCGCCTCTGTGATCAGGCTTCCAGAACGCGATAAAAGCGATGTGTAATAGGCGTGGGTACATCAGCATCAGTGCACTGTTTCATGGAGCCTTTTTGCCCCTCATAAGTTTGGTCCATAAAGGAACCTAGAGGGAGATTAATTTCGAGTGGCGTTTGGCTAGCATGCATCGGTTGAGCGTCTTGAGCTCTTGGCATAAACTTTCTGTGAGCATTCGGTCTCGTCTTTCAGAACCACTTACGGCCGACGCGTGAGGCTGCTTCACCCCCATTGCGTAGTGCAATAAACTCAGCACGAGGTTCTGTGACTTATGGGGCCTGTTCCTGGCTTGAGCCTTCCTCTAGAAAGACCTGGTGAACCAGACAGGACGATCGCAATGGTTGTTAGTCTGTCAACTCGAGTCCACAGATGTCGGTTGTTAGCACGATTCTGACGGGCATAGGACCAATGTGCTAAAAGGGCCTATCTCGGTTCAGCCAGCGACCCGATTCGGTCAGAATCCCCTTTTTCGGCCAAAGTTCCGTTTTAGCAGGCATCCCTTTATGGCCTAATCGACAGTCTGTAAGGTGCGCAGTGCTTGAATATCCAGGCGTACTGTGAAATAATCAGACACAAAATAATAATTAGACACGGCGTTCTTAGTTTATAGTTTCTTTCGCAGCTAGCAACAGGTGGCCGAAATGGTACTGGCTGAATCCGCATTCTGGCTGTACTGGGAAGGCCGAAGGGGCACTCTGGACGAATCAGGACACTAGCCGGACCGGGAATTTTTTGGCTGGGACGCTGTCTGAAACGGGTCACTGGCTAGGAAAGGACACTGATCGAAACGGGCCACAACAGCTAAAATGGTTAGACTAGAAAAGAAGTTCGGAATGAGAACAATGCCGTTCAGACCGTTCTGAATGTACTCGTATTTAACCGCAACTATACGTCTCGTCTAACAGACTGATATCCTTGATTCATTGCAAATAAATAGGATTCAGGGCCCGGGCCAAGGTCCACTAAGAATCGACAAAGTCCTTACTGTAGCAGCTGCCCAGGTTTGATAATAAATGCTTCCATATGTAGCAGTGCTGTATCCAGTTGCGTACCAGGCTTCGATGCAGCCATTTAAAATGGACAATGAGATGCCAGTCACTGTTATTGCGACTCCCTAAAAAAATAAAAGAACCATATTATTTTTGTGCTTGCATGAGTGGGTCTTATTTTAAAAATGTGGTCACACAAATTTATAAGGATTAAATAAAAGCATGCAGGGTATTTTTATGTTTTGCACCTTGTCTAACGTGTTGCGGGGGAGGAGATTCAGGCAAATACATGCTGTCTTTTTGAAGTAATAGTAACTGTGACTAATACATCCGCCACTTCCTTTTAGGCAAGACTGTTCTGCGACTTCATCACGTACCACAGCCTTTGCACGTTCGTGTTTGATCAGCAGCATGGCCAAATTGCCCATTGTCAGCAAGGCTAATACGACTGACGACAAGAAAATGTAATATTGCCCTTTCACTTTGTCGTTTTGGCCCTCATCGTCCCACATGTCGATGCTAAGCTTAGCATTAGTGTCGCATCGAATGCCCATCACTGTCTCCTTGCACTCCCCAATTCCAGCCGCCACCAAACTCAGAGCAGTCACAATTAGGATCTGGATCAGAAAAAAACAAAATTTACGGTAAATTTTCTTTTAAAAATTCATCGAAACACTTTTTCTTACCGACTCAACTATTCGAAGAAGAACTGGCATTTTTTCTGATGCCATGTTTCGGGATTTCCCACCCAAAAACTTTCCCCACTTTAAGGACACAGAAAGGGGAATGAGCCGTCTGGTCGAAGCCGCTACTGATCCCCAACCAGTAACTGGAGTCAGCAATCACGGCTGTCCTAGACACGGCATCATTAGCTGGCAAGCCAGCTCGTCAAACCGTTTCCATAATCGAATCGCTGTCAAACTGGCCATAACGATCGACGACATGAAAGGAGGAGAAAAGTCTCATTGATTTACAGTTTGCGTGAGAGTGGAAAGACATTGAAAAACGACCAGAAATGCTACTCGGGAATTTCTATAACTAGCATTGTGTAGCGCTCCTCAAAGTACCACAATTTTTCACTCCACCTGACCTAAGCAGCATATAATCTTGACTTATGTTTCGTGTTGGGTAGTTTCTACAAGAAGAGAGGAGGTCACAAGATGTTAATCCCCCACTCCTACGCACACAAAAACACATTGCAAAAGCAAACAGCGCTGCAGCTGAAGATGAAAGACATCAGTTTACTTTAAAAAGAAAACACTAGTAGCGGACACGTTCCAATCCAATAAAACGTTCGAACCGTATTGAGGTATCCTGTGCTTATACAACTCGCACATTCCAAAGTCCACGCTTTTCAATGCGTGCTAGAGAAAATAGCGACGAAACCAAAAATGGTGGCGTGATTGGGAGATATTCTCTCTCATTAAAAATAAACTCCACCAATCATCATGCATTCGGGAGATGCGATAAGCAGCAGCACGGATCTGATGCCTACTTTTAACGAGCTATTTTTATAACACGCTTCTCAAATACAAACTATCGGTCTGATCTTTTCCTTGGGCAAGACTACGAAGATAGTGTGTCCGCTGAACCGTTGGAAAATGTAGCTGGTTCCACTGCAGGAGGTCTTTGATGGGCTACTGCAGCATGCTTTTAGCTTTTCTGCCTTACACAACAGAGTGAGCGGAATAGAAGCGATTTCTATGGGTCTATGCTATAAGGGCACATAAGTAAACAGAAGGAAAAAACCAAGAAAAAAGAAAAAAGTAATCATGAAAAAAGGATAAAGGAACTTATGCGTAGATTTCGATTATATGCAGTCTGATTGCACGAGGACGAGCACTAAAATGGATGTACCACCAGGAATAGGCTCGAACCTACTCTGAACACGTGCTAAATAAAAACGTCGACAGTCAGCTTGAAAAAGGACTTCTGTACAAAAAAATTGATTGGTAGTGGAGCTCAGAATTGTCAAAAAGGCCACTTTATCACGAATTGAACCATGGTCAAACCGATCACAAATCAGCCGGGTCACCGATCTTGCGAAAGCAGTCGTGTAAAGAACCATAAAAAAAAGCACTGACTAGGCAAGCGCCACGAAAGATTCGACTCATCGAATAAGATTCCCCCCGTCGGCTATTGTTGGGCAACCTCATTCCCTGCGGTATTTGAAAAACGCCCTTTTCTTTACCCCACAGAATCTTTTTTCTGCATTATTAAAGTGCTTCAATCAATGTGCATAAAAGAAGGAAATATCAACCCGCGCGACCCATGCATAAAAGTCATGCATTCGCCTTAGCATATTGTAACCACAGACATCACAATATTTTCAGGGGGAGAAAGTTAAGAGCCGGGTGCGAAGATACATAAATCAGACCGGGTGAGAGCGCAAATTCTTACTGTAGCCATTCCAAGGGGCAGTAGCTTGGAATGTAGGGCTCTTGGCCTGGGCGGGTCAGGCGTCTGCCTGTCACGCGAGATGTACAGTTATGGGCGAGTGTTTAATTGCGTCCCTTCACCCTCGATTGAACTTACCTTCTCTTGGTGATGGTAAAACATATAAATAGAAAGGTCAGAAGGCAATAATTTTGGCAGAATGTTACGCAAAGCATCTTGAAGTAGGCTTTTCATAGTTGCACTCCTTAATGCCCCACAAATGTTGTCATGGGGTCTCATGACCCAGATTGCCCAGTCTACCTAAGTACACTTGGGCTTTCCTCGCAAGCTCATGCTGAGTATGTTGCCAGAGAATTGACAATCAAGATCTTGACAGTACAATCGATGTCCGCACCTCCTGTCACGGAAAACTTCTGCAAAGCCTTGCCACAATCTTCGTGAGAGCCGAATTTCCTGACACGTTTCAGTTTCTTGGCGTTTTATCTGGCATGCCTGAATCATGACAAGACTTTTGGCATAAAGGAATCTTGAATTGTTTTTCTGCAGAATCTTGTCAAGCTAACTCATAGTTGTGTATTTGCTAGAACTTGGCACATCTGATCTTGCTGTACAGTTGAGTACAAGTTTTCCTTCAGAAATAACTTTCTTTATTGACTAGTTATCTGATCAGTCCCACCAAGAAATAAATGACCCCTCACTGTACATAGGTTTCTGCACATCCGTTGAAGGTAGTTGCTCGTTTTTTGTTATGTGGCATCATTAGACTACTCTCACCTTCGCAATGAATGCCCCATTCACTAGTTGTGCATCACTGACAATGAGGCACACGCGTATGTCAACACGAGCTGATTCAAGCTCTGTTTTGCTGCCAAAACTAGTTTACACCACATTTTGACGCAAATGCGCTTCCTGGCCACGGCTCGAGTTCACTGCACGCACTAGAGTTCATCTACGTGGCTGCGTTATCTTCACTACTTCCAGACCGCACTCTACTAGCGACGCGAGAAAAACCCTTGCATCTGTTTGTTTCTTGTTTCTCCCAATAATCATTCTTTCTTTATTCTAGGCATTCAAAAATGATCATAGAAGTGATCCTTATCTTATTACTTGCCCTCTTCCTATTTGCTAATTGGCAAATGATACACCGTCGTTCGTCTCTGCCACCAGGTCCTTTCCCTTGGCCCGTTTTCGGCAATCTATTCCAAATGGATCCCATAAAACCTCATGAAGCGTGTAAGAAATGGGCGAAGATTTATGGGCCAGTGTTTACTGTTTGGATAGGCAATCAGCCAACAGTCATGGTGACCGATTATGATTTGATGAAAGATTCGATGACTAAACACGGGGACCAGCTGGCTGGAAGACCCCGTAATATCGCGTTTGACCTCATTACAAAAGGAAAGTAAGTCTCGCATGCTGTTATTAATTGACTGCGCTCTTGCCGCATTCCAGTACATATTCAGCGGGTGACAGATACTTGAGGGGGCGTGGCTAGGGTCGCAGCAACCAATCAGAATATAGCCACATATGTCCATAAAACTGTACATGTTGTACGGACACCATGACTAATAAGCATTCGTGTCTGGCTTGCCTTTCTAGCCACGGTGTTATTATGTCCACTGGCGATTTATGGAAAGAACAAAGGCGTTTCAGTTTACAAATTTTGCGCAACTTCGGCCTTGGACGAAACATAATGGAAGAACGAATTATGACGGAAGCCAATAAACTGTCTTCAAAATTAAAGTCTGATATGAAATCAGATGGTCGGTTAGTTATCGATTTAACAGTCCCCATTCAATTAAGTGTTGGAAATATCATCGCTTCGATACTTTTTGGTCACACTTTCGAAAAAGATTACGGACGTTTCATTTTACTCAAGGACACTCTGGATGAAAATTTCAAACTTGTTGGTGGTGTGCGAATTCTTTTAGTTAATTGTTACCCGTGGCTGCGTCACTTGCCTCTGTTTGGACATTTTGGCATGGATGACATGAACAGACACGACGAGGTGATCAGGGGATTTATCATGAACGAAATTCAAGAACACAAAAAGAACTTTGAAAATGGAAACGAGAATGACGAACCAACGGATTTTATTGAGGCTTACTTAAAAGGTAATTTTAATACGGGATTACTGGAAAAGCTTTCCTGCAAACCATGTCAATTTCTCTAGAACTCAAACGCCGTGAAAAGGAAGGCGAAGACATGTCCTATTTCAGTGAATGGCAACTCAAGTGCACAATTGCTGACCTTATGATAGCTGGTATGGAGACTACAGTGACCACACTTCGATGGGCTTTCCTGGCCATGATCAAATATCCAGATGTACAGCAAAGAATATGCCAAGAAATCGATGCTGTACTAGGTCGAGAGAAAACACCGTCCATGGCCGACCGTCCGTCCATGCCGTACGTGGTGGCAACGTTGAGCGAGATACAGAGATGGGGCAATATATTGCCCGTTAATCTGCCCCATTCGAATGAATCAGATTTCCAGTTGGTTGGCCACAATATACCAAAGGATGTGCAGGTGGTCCCACAAATTGCTGTTTTAGCCATCGACGAAAAAATATTCCCTGAACCTGATCAATTTCGACCAGAACGATTTTTGGAAGATGATGGAAAGACGTTAAGAAAAATTGAACAATTCGCTCCATTTTCGATGGGAAAAAGGCAATGTTTAGGCGAAGTATTGGCAAGAGCTGAATTATTTTTGATTTTCGTTCATATGGTGCAAAAATTTGAATTTCTTGTCCCGCCCGGAGAGAAAAAACTAAGCGCTGAACGCGATTTCGGCATCACATCAGCACCTCGCCCGCATAAGTGCCTGGTGGTATTGAGAGAATGAAATACAAATATTGATTGCTTGAGTAGGTGATTCGATTTTAAAGAGACATGGAAAGGTGTTGGCTCAATGAGTAGTTTCATATTTTTTATGAAACGAAAAATTCCTATGGGAACTGACTATTGTCATCTAAACTATACCGCAAATTATGCTCTACAATACAGCACTTTCAGGAGTTTGATTTTCCAATAGCTGGATGAAAAGTATTTCAAGTTTTGAAAATCAATGATGAAAGTTGAACAAACATAGGGGGATTATGAAAACGCAAGAGAAAACAAAACTGTTTCTTCGGCCAGATTTTCCAGGTATCAGCAAAAAACGTATGATGTAAAGTGCGCGAAATCATTCTTTTCGCGATTTGGTGCTATATAACTTCAACCCTTAAGGGCCGTCCACATTGCACCTCGGCTGCCCAGCCGAGCTGAGCCAGCCGCGAGCCGAGCCAGCCGAGCTTGTCAGCTGAGGTGTCGTTCACATTGCGACTATTCTAACAACTGGCAAGCTGAGCCTGCTGAGGCATGCAATGTGAATGCACGTAAGCTCAGCTGGCAGCTCGGCTGGCTCGGTTAGCTCGGCAGCCGATCAGCCAATGTGCAATGTGGACGCCGCTTTAAGGCGGGTTCACATTGGCAGGCCCAACCGAGCTAGCCGAGCAGCCAAGCCAGCCAGCCGAGGATTCGACGGTTTGTTCACATTGACTTTGCGGTTGCTGCAGCTTGCGGTTGGCGCGGCTGCGGTTGGTAAGGTTTGCGGCCACAGGTTAAAGAGAAGCTCTCTTAACTCTCCACAAGCTTAAGAGAAGTTCTCCCCCCTTACATCCACACACACGGTTCTTTTGTGACATCATCAAGCCCGGGGGAAAATTTGGTGCACTACTGTAGGTTTGAGGAGTTTGTGGAGTCCATGCAACAATTTTTTTTACAGCATGTGCGCGGGCTACAGGCTATAATCCATCAAATTGCGAAAAGTAGTAATATAATGACCATTCCCTCAATCGCACACCAAAGCTTACAATCGGTGGTATGGTACTGGACGAGGCGGAAAAAGTCGAATTCTTGGGAGTGATCTCATCAGCTGATATGAAATTTAGTGAGCACGTCTCAAAAAGCTCATCTTCATCCTGATCAGTGGCACTGGAAATGAGGGCAGAACCGTCTCGCAGATCTTTGAGAGTCAGGATTCGTGATAAAGCTCGACTACGGCTGCCAAATCTACGATCTGATTTTCGAAATGCAAAAATTTTAACATCCAGGAATACACTTTGCGCTTTCTTACCAAAAGCTTGACCGCAAGGTACAGCAAAGTAATGTCTGACGATGAATGCATCTGGAGAAATAATCGACTAACGAGAAGACTCAAATGGTGCCGAATCTCTGGCAAGCACGGCTGCGACCAAGTTTGAGTCAAATTGACTTCTCTGCTGAGCACGGGTTACTTCACGTCTTAATGGTTGTCATCACCTCGAGCTGCACTCAAAACCCAACCGGCACTCTAGCTTTCGAGCATTCGTTAGCTAATTTACGGATTACACACAATTTTATATTCACTGTGGTCGATAAAGAGAAGAGACTAATGCTATACGTAAACGATGGACATTTTGCGCTTTTTGTTTTGACCTTCATCTGATTTTCATATGCTTTGCAGTTTCGTGCGCAACCTCGTTCCGCTTCGGAAAAAATTAGGTAAGATCAGATCAGCCGATCTGTCGGGTTTTACTAGAGACAGAGCTCCTACATATTATTACAGTATGTATGCGTTAGATTTTCCTGTAGCATTTCCAGCTTTGACCCAATCTTTTGGACATATTCTCTTACTGTACACAGTGTCAGAAATCGCAAGGCTTATGCAATTTCTTCGTCTCGCAAAATGTGCCTCTGTGCGCACACTACAGTAGGAATTTGGAGGTGCATTTGCGCTCAACATACTGAACCAGCTTTTGCACTTTGGTTTTTGCAGTAATCAGGATTTGAAATTGTCGACTTTTTACGCCAACAGCTAGTCCGAAACGGCTGAAGTTTTCTTACTTTACTTGTCTCGATTAGTACTTTTTACAGCTTAGCTCTCTCAGAGCGTGTCAGTGACTATAGTAGCACTGGAGGGGGGGGGGGGGGGGCCGTTGAAGATCAGTATGCTGTGATGTGTAGTCACCATGTAAAAATAGTGATGGCATACTTTGTTCTGCTCAGATCCTTACCTCGTTTTCAAAATGCGAAAATCAAATTTTTAGAGAAAGTTGAATTGCACGCACTTCGCGCGTTTTCAACTCGATGCGCGGGATGGCAGACAACTGTAACCGTAACGATTTTCAGTAAAGTAACATTAGCGAAAAAATAGGTGGTAACAATTTTTTTCTCAGTTTCTTCGAAATTTAGCAACGTAATCGAGCTTATGCGTGATTTAGAAGAGGCGCAGGAGATAGGAGATAAAAAAGGAGAGGCGCAATAATTTTTTATTGATGTCCGGAAATTAATAAAAAAAATATTAAAACTTTTTTGGGACGCAGAAAAATCAAAGCGGATGTATTCGTCTGCTAAAGCATGTCAGTACTTCTGCCGAAATCGTCTGTGACGCATCACTAAATATTTTACTGAGCTAAAATCATATCCAACCATTAAAAATTACTCCTAGAATAAATAGCGCAGTTCGGGTACCTAAAAACTGACAATGAACCGTTTTTAAAATACTTTTTCAACTTTAGTTGTTATTTTAATCACAAATAAAAAATATTCAGGAACACTGAAAACAATTTTATTTTGATGAGAAAGCAGCGGCTACAATATTTTCTGCTGCCAGAGCGTCACATTAGAAAACGCGCGAAGTGCGTGCAATTCAATTTTCTCACTAAATTCGATTTTCGCTTTTTTTTAAAACTGTTACAGGGATCAGAGCGAAACGAAGTATGCCAGCCTGATTTTACATGGGGACCAAATATCACAGCACACTCACCTTCTTCAATGAACTCCCCCCCCCCACCGTGCTACTATAGCTTTAACTAAAATAAACAAAAAACTAAGTCGTCTGGTAATAGCCTAGAACATACCTGGCCGGGTCCTACTGCTCGCGTGAGACTGGTGAGCCTTCGCACCGAAACAACGGACCAACAACAACAACTCATCGCATTGCGCAGCCAGAGTTTTCGCTGGTTTGATGAGCTCTGGGCGATAGTGGTGCTGACTTGACCTTGCGCCTTTATGTTAGTTCTGTGTTCAGACATCGGCTCTGCTTGTTAGATTGCATTTGGTCTCGCTAGGACGTTCAGGGAATTGCAGGCTGCAATTTGATATCAAAGATCTCATAAGATATACTGTAGACGAGATTATATCAGGAAAGAAGGAACCAGTCCTCCTTCCAAACATACTTCATATCACGTTCATATTGGCACTTATTTCAAATCACATCATGTCATGACTTTTCGCTTTCAGCTCACGTAGACACATTGTATAGGCGTAAAAAAACAATTGATAAAAGTACTATGTTGTGATTTCAAAACAACCTTCTGACCATTCTTTTGTTTAATCTGCATCATAAATTTCTTGTATTTCAGCGGGGCGTTGAATTTGATCAATCTTTTCTGTCTTGTGGAAATCATCATTCTGAGTTGTTCCGATGGAAAATTCAATTCTTTGTTTGTTAAAGCTGGGAGAATTATTGATCTGAAAGTGTTGTACTTTAGAGCTGATATACAAACAGTGATTAGCACTCAGGGGGCACGGAACGGAAAACGGAAAATAAAAAAGCGAGTTACTCACAAAATAAGCGCAGATAAGCAATACGCCAAGGAGTGTCTATGTACAGTAAAATATAAAACAGAATGGGGAAAATACTGTAGATGTCAGCTGACATCAGAGTTTCTGCGCTTTGAGAACGTTTACTCGCTCAACCCTCACCTTCTCATTGCTGCCTCGAGTGATCCAGCACAGAGAATATTAGAAGGCCACAAGAGGACAAAAATGTAAAAAGCCAAAAGCATAGAGGACATGGTGGAATGTGTAGATAGGATACGAACTGGTGATACAGGGCACAGAAAAATACTTTGCACTTGTTAGCTTAGTCAGCTCACCATTTTATACTTCGCCTCTCAATCATGGCATGGAAGGAGGCCAGCGCTAGTTCCTACTGTCTTATTCCGCTACGGCGCCCCCGCATCTGCCCTTTTCCTTTTCACGTGCTCGTCACGAGCACGGCTTAGGTTTGCTAACGGAAAAGCGAATTCGCACGCTTTGATTAGATCATACGACCAGGCAAGGCAAGCACTCATTGTGATTGCGGCGATCGCGCCTGTATTTGCGTGTGAGCCGGCTGTAAAATGCAAGGGCTACGGGCGTGCGGGTCAGTAAATGTTGCTTTGTTTACCGCGTGGAAAGAAAAAAACAGGCTTGACTCACTAGTGTCGGGGACTTTCGGTAACCTGGGCATGAGGCCAGAATCGTAGCACTGGCATAACACCTTTAAGGGAAAGAAGCACAGTAGCATAGGTGCCGAATGAAGGCTGCACTACGAGAGAGCTCAGCACGAGAATAAGTTAGAAGGTCGCGAGCAGGTCATAGGCCACAGGGAAGGTTAGGCGATGCGAATGCAACTTAGAGCTAGCAAATAATGTGGGAGTGTCATGAAGAAGTGCATCTGGCGGCAGTTGTGGTAAGAAATAATTAAAGAACAGACGTTGCTGCGCGAGAATGCCTCCCTTGCAATCTCACTTTATCTCTAAAATTCACGAAAGTACCTGGCGAACGCAACCGTAGAGTGATGACAAGCGATGACCATACTGGTGTCTTGCAGGGCGACGCCCACTTCTACGCGAATTGTCTCTTGCGCCGTAGGTTCTAAAAAAGAATATTTCTTGTTAGTTTAATATCTCAGTAAAAAAAATGAAAAATGTTTCAATAAAAGATGCCAAGCCAATATGGCAAGCCAAAGATAAAAATCTGTTTAAAACAAATCGTCTTTATTTAAAATTGCTAACTACATAATCAACTAACTGGGCCAGTTGTTTTCTAAAATGTTCACGGAAGTACAGTTTGCATGGGGAGGGGGGGGGGGAGGTTAGGTCTTTTGGTCCCGTGACAATTCCCCCGCTTGGTCGATTCCCCCACTGAGACGATTACCCCACTGCGTCGTTTCCCCCACCGTGCCTGGTGGGGGGAATCGACTCATTGAGACATGTGCCGGTTCCCCACCATGTCGTTTCCCCCCCCCCCCCCCACCATAATTTTTCGCCTGATGTGCTGACCCGACTTGGGTTGCAACAGGCAGCACGAGTGTGATAGGCTTGTAGAATGTGGGCAGTGTAAAGTAAATTTTCGGTGCTGCAGCTCATGTGCGAGGTATTCAGGCTACGAATTTTTTGGACTCCTTCGAGTATTTCAGGAAGGATATTTGACACGCTGCCAATACGAGTGAATGTAAGACCAGGCCAGTTTTCTCTGCTTATCAAGGCAGCGGTTCTAATTGCAAATGTATGTGAAAACCCGATCTGAGGGGTGAATCAGTTCCCGATCCGATCCGACTGCTGGATCGGCAGCATTGGCAGCTGGAATTTTCGCTCTGTATATGCTGAAGAATGATAAGGTTTGGCATACTATGAGGAGAAAATCCCGTTTTTTCTCTCAAATCAGCATTTAGTCCCGCTTTATGCTCTGCTTATTTCTCACCTGTGTCCTTTGGAGTAGAGAGAGTGACAGCGAGGAAACAAAGCAGGTTGGCGAGGACGCAGTGCCAAGTGACGTGCACGTGTCGTCGCCGTGTTCGTTTAATGTCACCCCATCAATCTAAAATTTTTTGAAGCGGATCGGATGGATCGGATGAGTCGATGCTGCCCTTGGACCAGGCGAGAGTGACCAAAGGAGCAAACGTTTCAAGGCCGTCATTACAACATGGCGTTTGCATGTCAATTGAACAACAAGATCGCGAACTATTTGAGGCATATTTCATATCTTGTAGGACAATTTGCGCATGAATGCTCTATTCTTAGACGAAGGCTCAAAATTTTGAATAGCCGCAGTTTCTCAAAACTGATGGTGGGGGGAAACGACACTACGGGGAAACAGTCACAGTGAGGGAAACGACGCATGTATCAGTGAGTCGGCTCCCCACCAGGCACGGTGGGGGAATCGTCTCACAATCGGTCTTTTTGACGTCTCGAGTTTGTAAGCTACTGGTATTGTGCGTGGCCGGGGGGGGGGGGGCGGGGCGGTACATAAAGAGTTTGCGTCAAACTACATACAACAGATGTGCGAAGCAGAGAACACCGCAGGATTCTGCATACAAATTAACAGTCTCTGCTGGTCACTCTCGGGCTCATTGGTCAGCTCGTACTACAGGTCAGCAGCGAAACGCATGTGGCTGAAGTTATGCGCAATCACATGCTGAAAATACAGCAGAAAGATCTTATATACTTACAGATCTCTTTAGTGTGGATAATATGAATTAGATATAACCTGTTTTCTTTGAGAATATACACGCCCTCCACGTTACTGCATAGGCCGCGCGTAGATTGCCAAAGAAAACAGATAGTAAAAGTATAGATATCAACAGCAGTCCGATAGGCGCTCTTTCTGCAGTGGCCAAGTAGAGCAGCCATCACAGCCTCTAGCGGCCACTCTGTGCAACTGTTATATACCATAGGACATGTTTTGTTTTTTGCTTCTTTTGGTGAGCGGGGCTGAAATTATAGGGAATAACAAGAATACAGAATAGATGTGTACTCGCGGCAACACAAGTACACATCGACTGCTGTCCGACGTCTAAATTCCAGAATGAGATAATCGCTCCGACAAACCAGCAGGTTTTGCAAGGCTGATGGCTCTGACGTGATGAAATCGGAAGTTTGCCAGAAGCTCTGATGTGCTGATGGCTCTGACGTGATGAAATCGGAAGTTTGCCAGAAGCTCTGATGTGCTGATGGCTCTGACGTGATGAAATCGGAAGTTTGCCAGAAGCTCTGATGTGCTGATGGCTCTGACGTGATGAAATCGGAAGTTTGCCAGAAGCTCCCTTTCTGGCAAACTTCCGATTTCATCACGTCTCCTGAAATGCGCACTCTTAAAAACAATTGACTTACGATCACACCAATTAAACCAGCGCAAACTCCATGGAGGTTAAATGCCATAAAGTGCATAACGCGCTACTGAAAATTTCTTCTCGACGTCATAAAACACGATCACGTCTTCGTCAGCCAATAGGTTCAAATGACCACGAAGCCTCATGGTCCAAGAAGTCCAACTGCTGAAAAGGGGAAGGAAAATATCACGCCTATACCCGCCACTAAATCATCAACCAGGAGGCTTACCCTCTCCAAGCCAGAAAGAGTATAGATCTAAAGGAATGCTGGCTACACTGGCCCTACAAGTGTCGATGGATTTTTGGATTCTGGGCCTTCTGCAACGAGGTCGGAATATCTCAAACAGCTTGTTCGCGTGCTGACTTTGCAGCAATACAGTCTTAGCATGCTGCTGCCCTGAAAGATCACAGCACAGGGGCATAATTTTGCACCCTTCCCTGACATCCATTTTGTTCTGTTGTAGGGTCCACTAATTCCTCCATGCGATTCGACATCAATAAATTTCATCAGAAAGGTAAAAATCGATGCGCAAAAATCAGTTTCAGTACTAAAATTCGCTTTACTTTTTGTGCTTTCTCAACGCAAAAGAGACGGCCATCTCCCTAAAACTATGAAAATTGCTTTAGTATCTATTTCATTCCAGCAGTACAGAATTCCAGGGTAAGCTATACTGTAACTGCAGCATATATCCACGTAGTCTGAGATACTCACGTGTGATGCATGCAACAACGGCAAGTGCAACAATAACTACGCATGTTTAAAAAACTTGAAATTTTGATAAATCCATAAAAACTTGCATAAAATAACAGAATGCTGCAGCAGGCAAGAGCCAGCTGGAGAATGAACGGTTGTGGACGATAATCGCAAGGAGCAAATGATCATGAAGAAGATGAAGAAGGCCCTACTTTTCCATAAATTTGCTGTTCATGCTTGTCTTAGTTGCAGTCATCATGCTCTAACTGCATATCTCACCGACAGAAGATGGGTTCTTCAAGCTGTTTTCTTTTCTCTCGAAGTCTTCCTATCATCGTGGGCAATGGACAATGCTGCAGATGAACAGTCCCAGTTCGAATTTTTGCATACGAGCTCTTTCCCGCCCTTCCATGAACTCAAAACAATCAAACAAGATTCGCTGGCGACTATCTAATAGAATGCTATCTATGTTGTGGAGCTGCAGCAATGATTCGCGCAGTTTTTCATTTATCGCATTATATATATATGATGTAATGCACATTTTTTTGGCAGATGCACTCTTTAAATTCTCTAAACTCCCCGAGGTTTTTAGATTCTTTGAGCACTGCTCTGGAGAATTAACGCCTTTCGAAACCGATTGCACGATCGGTTAGGCAAAAAAGGCAACAAATCTGATCGTGAGTCTCTGAAATCGAATCATTGGCAAAAATCAGTCATTTCAGTGCAGTGCACTGTGCATTTCGATTCCCATATTGATCAATACGCTTGTTAGTAAGTCTTGACCGAACAGTACGTGCATCGCTTCGCTTTTAATTAAATCTTCCTGTTTTACAGCTTCTAATGGATCTCGGTGTCTTTTTTTTGCTTTCGTTTCAAGGCTGATAAGTTGTCGAGTGATCCATCAAAAACGAATATCGCTTCTTATGTTGCATTTCTTAAAGCTTTTAGTCGACTGACGATGGTTCTGTTTAGCTCCAGGTAGTCCCCTCCAGAGCATGAGCCCCTACCGTCAACTTTATAAGATCGATACAAAAATGCGCTGGCGTCAACCACCATACGTCCGTCTCTGAGCTCGACTTTATTTAATCAATCGGAATGATGGCGAGTAGTGAAACTTTGAAAATTTTTTACACCCGTTTCGAAAAAGCGAGAAAGGGTATAGAATTTTCAGTTTAAATTTTTAATGTGACCAAAGATAAAAATGGTCTTTCGCGCCATGGTAAGTTGAATGAGATATTAAAGATGACAACCATGTTCGTGGTTTCTATCGTCTACGAGCGGCCAGCCTGGGTGATCCCGCGTCAAGAGCGCACCGCCATTGTTTTCAGAACAGGGTCAATCAGGCCAAATAATTGCTGTCAAGAGCGCATTGAGCATGTCCTACCGATTGTGCGTCAGGAGGGCCCGCGCATTGTTTAGAAAAAGTGGGTCAGATAATTACTCGCTCGCTGTCAAGAGGGCCCGCGTGATTTTTTTCTCAGCTGTTTAAGTGCAATGCAAAGCTCATGGTGGCGCCATATACAGTATGGTAGGTCTGTATGAGGCAAGCACTAAGCAAGGAAGCAAAAACAGAAACTGAAACAAGATGAAGTCATAAAACTAAAAATAAAAACTTTTTCACAACGATCTGCCTAATGAATTGAATTAGTATCGCCGATTCGCCTGCGTTGTACGCGAAGATAATGACGAATGCAAGCTATCAAGTGTTCATGCCCATTTCTGTCGAACTGGAGCAATATTTGAGGATCGACATTTCGATTCCAGAATTGAGCAACTGCATTTAGGAATAGAGCCTTTTCATTGGTGATCTGATCATGCAAGTGGGCATAAACTGGATTCATCGATTTAGGATTTTCTCGATTGGCGAAAAGCTTCCGAACGCGTTGCTGAACTCGGTTGTGCTCTTGCTGCAACGCGTGTAAAAAATTACGTAGTGCCATGTGCATTTCGGGCACCGTATTCTTGTTGAGCAAAGAATTGTAACCTTCTGCGTGATTCGTCGTTCTGGGACCACCATTGTCGAAGTGATTCCATCGTGATATTGGAATCTGGTTTCCGTTGATCCAAGTACTGGAGAAGTAAGCCGAAAAATTTTGCAGGGCTACGAAATCCTCTGGATCTCGCAGTGTATGGCGTACGTGGTCGCGCAAATCGTTTTGTAAAACGTCCCAAGCTGTTGGAACCAGTTGGACAGGCAACAGAGATAATGCTTTCACATATCCGAACCAACGTCTCACATCATGTTCTTCTTCGCCCTCCTGAGGTTTGATGAGATACTTCGCTTGTAAACCTTCCGCGTGCATTTTTCGGATCAAGCATTGAGCAAAATGAAATATGCACCCAACAATTTGGACATTTGGGAAAACGCGATTGATAGCGTTGTGGGCAGCAACTTCGTAATCAACAATGATCTTTTGAACATTGCCAATGCTGCCATTTCGATTAAACAAGGCTTGACGGATCTGCATAAGCAGCGTTTGATACTGTTGTTCCGTTTTACCCGACAGTAGTGCACTGACGCATGGCACCGCCTCGTTTTCAAATCGACCATAAGCGTGAATGGTGTATAACTGAAAGAAGTCTGGTTTGGGACACGCTTTGAAGGTGCCGTCCATAATCCATGTATGGCTTTCGCTCAATTTACGCAGATCGAAATCACTAGAAAAGATCAGAAGTGGAGGAGAATCAGCTGGACTACTGTAAAGAAGCCAGCGCTCGCCCCAAAATGGATCACCTTGATCAGCATATCGGCCTCGCGTCGTTCGTTGGTATTCGACTGGAATATTATAAGGAGAATCGACAGCAACTTGGCTTTTTTCGGCCTGACGATATAGCGTGCGTTTCACATGATTATAAGTTGGAAAGTTCTCTTCCACTTCGATCTGGTCAATGGCTCGAAATCGTTTGGTAATCTCCTCAGCTTTCTCCGTGTACGCCTGCAATGGGCGCTTTCGACCTCTCTGCACTTCCTGATTCGCCTCTCGCTTCAATTGCTGGGCTTCCACTTGACTTGTTCGTTTTGGAACGCAATGTGGATGATGACCGATTTCGGGGTTAGTCAAAATAATTTCGTTTTGACCATCGTGGCGCATGTGTAAATTACACACTATGCCTTGCTGACCACTTTTTCGAATTTTATCGCAGGAAACGCAAATCCAATATGAATTCCATAAACCATTGACTTCTGCGGGTGGCTTTCGTCGGCAGAAAATATGGCACAAGGACTGGTCATTTTGCAGCTCACACCGCCGCAAAGTTTCTGTGAGAAACTCGCTAAGAACTTTCCCAGCAATTACTAAAGCCATTGTAAAGCCCAAAGGAACGTGTTATTCGAAAACGATTTACCACTGTACACACTTCTCTGTACATGTACAACTGATCGTGAGTTTATAGGCGCTTCGCAAAAGAGGGATAAGAAATCGCGGGCCCTCTTGACAGCGATCCTTATTGACCTAACCTTGTTTCTCTAAACAATGCGCGGGCCCTGTTGGCACGCTCCCGTCCTACCTACCCTTTCCGATTAAACAGCCAGTTATGTTTTCTAAAGAAGGCAATTCTTTCTTTTTCTTAATTATTTTAAAACGTCGGAAAAGTTCAAAATTCAAAAATTTCAAATTCACGAATTTCAAAGACAAACGAAACTTACGTTTGTCCGCAACAAATAATTGTTATTTAGGCGTTATGAACAGCAATTTTGTCAACAATCCTATGACTCTGTCTCCGCAAATATTGACGAATCATGTCAACGAGAAACTCATAAGCTACCCTGTTAAAATAAAATAAGTAAGCTCCATCGAAGAGTTGGTGCCACAAGTGGCCTGTACCATTCGTAAATGCTATCTTTTCGCCAATGATTTGCTGATGCAGGTTTTCGTAAACTTGTTCCCGAGGTCGCGGTATTTCCAGATTTTCATATAACTTTCGAATTCTTTGCTGCACGCGATTGTGCTCTTGCTGTAAAGCGTGCAAAAAATTACGCAGCGCCATGTGCATTTCTGGAGTGGAATTTTTGTTTACGGTTGAATGATAGCCTTCCGCGTGGTTTGTGGTCCTTGGACCATCGTTTAGAAAGTGGTTCCAGACGCTAATATCGAATTGGTTCCCGTTGATCCAAGTTTGCTGAAAGTAAGTGGCGAAATTCCGTAGGCCGGCCATGTCATCTGGGGCCAGTAAAGTTGGTGGCAGAGTGTGTTCTAACTCCGATTCCAGATCTTGCCATGCTAAAGGTACTAGCGGAACTGGCAGTAAAGCCAGAGCTTTCACTTTTCCATTATTCCCAACCAGTATTCCCAACCAGACGGAATATGTGATTCCTGACTTGGCGAAATAATGCCTCGTATTGATCTTGATTCTTTCCCGAGAGCAGAGCACTCACACACGGAAGCGCTTCGTTTTCGAATCGACCATATCCATGGATAGTGTACAGTAAAGCTGGGAAAAGTCTGGCTTGGGACACGCCTAGAAAACAGCAAATCTTACATTTCCTGAAGTAGTCAGTCAGCCTATCTGTTCCCATCCCAGAATTATGCAGTCCTTGAAAGACTTACCTTGAACGTTCCGTCCATAATCCATGTGTGACACTCGCTAAGCAGACGGAGATCCATATCGCTTGCGAATATTAGCAGCAATGGTTCAGGGTCCGGAGAACTGTACAGCAACCATCTTTCGTTCCATCCTGGATCACCAGCATGAGCATATCTCCCGCGTGTAGTTTGCTGATATTCGATGGGTAGATGTCGTGGATCATGCACTTGTATTTGGCTATGCTCCGCTCGACGATACAGGGTTCTTCTGACATGTTCGTACGTAGGAAAGTTCTCTTCGACTATTACCTGTTCCATGCCCCTGAATCGTTTCGTGATTTCTTCCGCAGCATCAGAATAAGCTTGGAGAGGGCGTTTCCTACCTCGTCGAACCTCACTACCAGCTTCACGTTTGAACTGTTGGGCCTCGACAGCTCCAAAAACGCTTGGACGACAATTTGCATGGTGCCCAATTTCGGGATCAGTCAGCATGGTTTCATTACCACCATCGTGCTGAACATGTAAATTACAAACTGAGCCTGCAACTTGCTGCCTCCTTCTGACTTTCTCGCACGAAATACAAGTCCACGTGGACTTCCAAATGCCGCCGATTTCAGCTGGTGGTTTGCGTTTCCGAAACACATAACATTCGTTCTGGTTTTGTCGCAAATTCCACCGTATTAAAGACTTTTCCAGAAATTCGCTCAAAATCTTTTCAGGAGCACCAAAATTGGCCATGGCAAACTTTTTACGTTACGTTATGCACGTTTGAGCGAGAAAAGAAAACGAAAATACGCGCTCGGTGCGCTCTTGACAGCGAATATTTGACCTCGCTGACCAAGTTCCGAAAACAATGGCGGTGCGCTCTTGGCACAGACCATCCATACAGACTCTTTTTGCCGTACCCGTACCAACCAAAAATTCCAAGCTTAAAAGCTGGAAAATTTTGTTCTAATTGCTTTTTTGATATACTGAACAAAGGCTTTCTGACTATTTGCGAATAGAAATACTCCTACGACCAAGTGGCCCCTATAAAAGCAAAAGTGTACCTCAACACCAAATTATCACTCACATCGTTGAAAAATTCGATACGGGCCGTACTGGCCTCCTTCCAGCGCCGCACGTGTGCCGTATTGTATCACCCACCCTGCTGTGACGGATTCGTCGCGTCCGACTTACACATTTGAAGAGCCCTCTGAGAAAGGTACACTGAATGAAGCCACGAAAAAGTGCTCAGGAATTGGAAATTGGACTATCTTATCCCAATGAAAAATTCCCTCTACAACCTTTTCTATTCCTAAGCCATGTTATTGCTTCACCCCGTCACGCGTCTAAGCAACAGTGGCTGCGAGACCATGACCACGCAAAACAGAAAGGATGTTTTGCAAAAGAGCGCTTCCTAAAATGTCTCAGGCACAGGTATAAGGTACGGTGCACCATCCCTAAACACAGATTGTACAAACATCACGCTGGACGACAGGGCCGCCGAACTGCGCGCTAATGGCTGACGGCTAATTATAGACAGTGTCCCAGCCAAGATACTGGAATTCATATTTATAACTGTATCTCGTCTGTAATCGCATCTAGATACATCCTGTATCTTATCTCAAAAATGATTTCTGTTGAATTCCCGCTTTCGAGCTTACAGTACACGTAGTCTAGTCTAGAATGCACTGATAAGTGTTTGGGATGAGAGTAAACTTCAATAGCAATAGTTGAGCGTGATCAATAGTGTCGTGTTATTATCTCGGAAACTTTTTTAATCTTTACCGTTAGCGCACTCACCACTGACGATTTTTCAAAAAAAATTTTGTGGGTTGGGCCCGTGCCTTCCCGATTCCCCGCGGGAATTCCAACCCGTTTTGCCTATAGCCGGCCAGTGATAAGCGAGGCCGTGAGGTGACCGCGGCAGTCAGCATGCCTTGTACCTGATGTCTAGATAGGCCTGAAAGGGCAAAGCTACCAGTGGCGCACACAGGATTATCATACTGCACAAATCGGATCTTATCTTCCCCGTACAAGCCGAAGAGGACCAGTTCCCACTCTGGGAACAAGCTTACTAAACTGCTGTCCTCAAGCAGGAACAGAACTGCGGCCGCCCAGTCAGGGCTGCTGGCAGGCCCGGGCAAGGCGGGGCCAACGCCCACCAACTCACTGCGGCTCCCCTCGCCTCTGACGATGAGAACTTCTTCCTTTTGATTTTATCGCAAATGCAAAGAGGCAAGGCATTGATGGGAACTCTGATGGGCGCGTGGTAGCGGTTCGGTCGGTGGAAAAAATTTAACCTTGCCGAGTAGAAAAAGCTCTTCAGCTTTGCACTTTTTTGTACACAAATTTTCAAAAGACTTAATGCCTAATCGATATCAGAGATTTATATAAGAAAAAAGATCCACGGTGTTCAGAATGCACCTAAAACATGATCCGTAGTACCGCATTTCCTGCACCTGCTGGATTACGTAGAGATAATATATTTTTTGCTCAATTTAAGCAAATGAGTGACGTCCATGCCCATCCTCTTACCAGCTGAGAGCAAGCCATATGCGCCTGCAGCGAAAACTCGTAACAACTTTGCCGTTGGAGACAGATCGGCTTGATATGGATTTTTCTGCGAAAAAACAGCAAGCAAACAGGATTGGATCGTAAGGTCATTAAGGAATGTAATAAGATATTCTACACTCTCTCGCTAACGAAATTTTTCTTATTAAATGCAGTCAGAAAATTCTTGTCAATTTCAATCGCGCGCTCAAGCTGGGAAGCTAGGATGGGTTTATCCGATACTGAAAAGTTATACTAGAATACCAGCTAACATTCTTTGTTCATGATGTCGAATACAACTTGCCCACTTTTGGCCTCAGAATCAATGATCCAATTCACCAGAAAACTTTCATCAGCTTCAATGTTTCCAGTCAAACCTATTTGCTTGTCGTTCGATTTTGTGGGTCATGCTCTCTTACTTCAAACATTTTATCGCGAGTCACGCTCAAATAAACTATATAAATTTCACTTATACGAATCCATAGCCAGAGGTGTGCTTTCCTTATCATCCGCTTTGAAACTAATTTTCTTGAATTGGATGTCCGGAGCAAATAATTCTGGTGGTGTAACAGGTTTTAGAAGAAGTTATATTTTGATGTGGATCGCAGCCCACGTGGTCATCCCGCTCGAAGATATGGCTACCACAGTCACATTATTCCTTTCATTTGCGACATCCATTGATCGAGTTTACGCTATTGCTTTCCCACCAAAATATAAGCAAAGAAATAAGAAATTGCGGAAATTATTAGTTTTGACCGTGTCAATAATAATTAGCTTATTATTATTGAGTTTTGTTTGTTTTTTGTACATTTCTGATCAGGAGCCTGGTAGCGACTTGTATAAGATCGCTGTAGATTCTTGGTTCCAAACCAGTAAACTGAGCTCGTTTATCGAATTTGCGCAATACTGTTTGGATTTTGGGTGCCCTCTGCGTGGCTGTCACTGGCACAGTTCTAATACAGCTGTATGGACGGAGGAATAAGCAAGTTTCCACACTGACTAGATCACTAACTGATCGTGAGATTAGTAAGGATAAACAGAGGAAAAAGGCTGAAAAATATTATTTGTCTTGACTGTTTATCAAGCATTTCAAATAGTGAATCAGATGACAGTGATGATCGCCCACAGTATGTTTGCTTTGATACCAAGATTCATATCTTGCGAGGGATTACTTTTTGCATCAGCGAGGAATATTTGGTTATCTGTTGTGAATGCGTCAGATTTTTACGTTATGATTTTGGTGAATAAGCCGTTCAAACAATCAATGATTGCTGCGATTCCGTGGAAACCGAGAGCTGCTAATTCTGGACACACGTAAAAAGAGTCATGTTTTTTGTCATTTTTGCGGGGTTTTTACTGACAAAATGGATGCCCTGATGTATATACCATGGGAACAAGCTTCTAAAACTATTTTTGTCTGGAATATTCGACGTGTGCATGCTTTGCACTTATCGTTTGTGCTTGCAAAAATGTGTCAAACTAAGATGTCACAGAAATACGAGCAGAATGTTTGTTTTTTGGAATTACTTTAAGGTAATTTTAAGTCGATCGAAAAACCTTATCTTTTGCAGCGACGAGGTGATAAAAGGTCAGATTTTGCGTGAAAATTTAATCGTCCTTTACGCGGAATCATAATGACAAGCTGGTGCAGTCATACTGTAAACTAAACTTCGCCGATTCTGTTTCGTATGAGCTACCAGCTACATACATGTACGCATATGTACATGGTACCGGAGGCGGTTACAAAACTTTTTTCTAATTGAATAGAACAATTTAGCTAAGTCATTTTGAGGCTTGTTCAGTAATTAAGAAAAACAGTCATCCGTGATCTAATCCCTTGCCTAAATGTGATTGAAGCCCGAATCAAAAATGTCAGAAGTTCAACACATTTGCTGTTACACCGCAGTAGAAAAGTTTGCAGCTCCATGAACCACAGCATTTTTGTGAAGCTGCCGTCAAGGCTAACAGGCAATGCATGGCATGCGCAAAGGGGGGGGGGCGTGGAATTTATGAACGAGGCGTGGAATTAAAGACCATAAATGAACGCACCTCCTACTTTTTGCTAGTAACTAATGAACCCTCTTTATTCAATATCATAGCAAGAGTGGGTGCGGAATCATGTCGTGTGGAATGGCAATCAACGTTTTCTGCTTGGGACATATCCGAATGGGACTGTATGTTTTACAATACAGTACAGTCACATACGTACTTTAGTCTAATATACATCCAAGAACTTCATGACGTGCATAAAATCGTCTGGCACATTGCGCAGAAAAACGAGCATCAAATTTCAAAAATTGCATTACTAACAATCCTTTTAGTACTAGCAGTGGACGCTGTAGTGGGTGTGCTGAGTGACGGGTGACTGAAAGTTGATGCTGAACTGGTGCCCGTACTTGAGCTGGTGAAGAATAAAGCAAGGTTGGTGATTTTGCTGCTGGTGGATGCGCTTGTGCTGGTTATCCTGTTGCTTAACGCGATATCGCCTGTTGTGGTGTGGCTCTGATTACTGGCACTTGTTGCAGTAGCATTTGCTGTGCTCGCATTTGTCGAGCTGGCGATTTGTGCTGTTGCATTAGCCTGATTGGCACTCAGTGAGCTCGAATTAAGGGCGCTTTCAGCTGCAGTGGAATTAGCTGTGCTAGAAATACGTGTGCCAGAACTGGGCACCTTATTACCAGCAGCTGATTCAGACGTGGCTGTGCGATTGTTTGTGCCAGTGCCAGTGAAATCGCCCTGTCTGGTAACAGCACTCGCATTAAACCTGGTCGAGCTGCCTGTCCCAATTGCTATGGCTGCACCACTTGCGATACTGGCATTGCCAGCACCCGATGCTCCAGTGACGTTGGTGGCGAATGTTGGACTGCCGTTGCTGATAAGAAGTGCAGTTGTGCTGCTCGTCGAAGTTCCTGAATTCCCCACCTTCGACTTTCTATTCAGCAAACCTCGTTGTCTGGGCGGCCACCGGCCTGGATACGGAAAAAACCAATCTGGTGACTTATAAATTTCCTTATTGACATATGGGCGAAATTTTCTTGTGCGGTTTGAGAGGAATTCATCCGACTCTATGATCGTCGATATTGAACTCAGAGGTTGAGTGTTTGGCTGGGTGGCATTTGGGGAGTTTGCATTATTTGGCGACTTCTGAGTAGCCGAATCAACTGAAATATTTTCCAAATCCGTTCCTTCTTCATCGACGGCTTTTGACAGAGTTTTAGCTCCTTGATGCAGAAAGAGGGGTAGGTTAGCAAAAATCGAGGGTGCCAGCGTAGACACTTTCGGCGCGTCTGCGCCAAGGCCTGGTATTAATATGCTGACGTTCGTAGGTGTAGACACATTTGAAATGATGGTCTCGATTGTTTGGTTCGCTGTATCGATCGTTCCATTTATGGAAACATGGATGAAGGTGGAATTAGCATGCGTAGTTGTCGAATGTTTGTAACTGGTCACCAAAATGGTCCCATTCAGGGCTGAAATGAGGGCTGGCTTCGCACCGGGAGAACTGGCACTTCTCGACGTGGTAGTATGCCAAATTTGAACTTGTACTACTCTCGAGTTCAGTGACGAAGGAGGGAGCAAAGCTGTGGCTGATTCAGAGCCCGTATCTGATCTGGAAATCAAGAAGAATGTGCTAGATATATGGATTCGTGATAATGCGACTACCCGGCTCTACTGCACTGGCAATGACTCTGTTGCATTTACCACACTCTAAAACGATAATTGCAACTTCCCCTGCCCCCCCCCCCCCCCCCCCCCCAAGGGGAACCGCCAACTTATCGACGGAAGTGCCACTATCCAATCGCAGAATAGATTAGTTAATGGAACAACGGTGGGGGTGGCGTGTTTGTTTGTGAATTAGCTATTAGCAAGATTTACCTCGTGAACTCTGGGGTGCTCTGCACTTGGCCAGATGTCGGCATTGAGTTCGATGATGTCGAATTCTTGGCGGCAGTCATTGTTGTATTTGAGGACAAATGTGAGGGCGACGAGGACGGGAATAGACTTTCTGTTACTATCGTTGTTGTCGTGTTTGGGAAATGGGTCGACGACGTTATAGTCAATTTCGAGGTTGCCGCGGTCGTCGCGATGGACGATTGCGGCTGAGACCCTGAGGTCGAAGTCGATATTATGCTCACCACATTCGAGTCATGACCGCCCCCTTTCGAGTCAGAAGCATGATCGGTTACAAGCAAAGGAGAATTTCCATCCGATCCCGCACTAACAATAGCGGCTGAGGCCGGATGATTTCCTAAACAAAATAGCCGCCACTTATCACACTGTGTTCATGGGAACTTGTCCTTTTCCGAACATAATATCAAACAACCCATCACACAACCGCAATGACCTGCATCTTGAACTTTTCAAAGCACCGGTTGTTTGACACCAATTAAGATCACGATGGTCATGATGGCTGAACTGTGGCATGTACTTGAAGATATGTACTCATACTATGTACTTATCTGGATATACACTATGGATGCTTCAATGGTCAGATGAAAATATTGATAGCATGCAGTGCAATTTATGTCTGGGGTCATTTGAGCTGCGCAAACGAAAATGCAAAACTCCTGTCGTGTCATGCCATGCCACACCCCGAGGCATATAAACTGTCAATAATCTTTTGGCCAGGCAGGAGTCGAACCCTCCGCTCTATTGTAAGTGCGCGAGAGGCTGACGCCTTCATAAATTATTTGTTGTCTTTGCAATGATTATTGCATGAGAAATGTACAAATATTTTTAGCAAGAAGCCTCGTCTAATTTTGCTGGGATGTCTCAATCATAGTACATAATGATGCATCTTTATGCAAATGTCTCAACATATCAACACAATAAAAAGTAGTTGCTTGTTGGGAGGCACTTTTGCAAATGAAAAGGAAGAGGGCAGCGTCCAACATCCTGCGTGATAGGAAGCATCTTGGTTTATGCAAGTTTAGCAGTAGAAAAGTTAGGTCTAGTTTGCCTAAGCACGTGAGGCACCGATCTCTGCGTAGGGTACGGTGTGTTTTCATGTGAATACGCTCAAAAACCACATTCTAGTGGTAATTATAGTCCTCCAACATTGCTGTTTACATGAAATCTAGCAAACAGTTTGGCCTAACATTGACCTGTGAGTAACGTACATACACAGAGGCCATGAGTATGTGATACCTGTCAATGAGGCAATCCAAATAATTCCGAGCCATAAAAATAATCCAATAGCATTATGGAATACATTTTCCACACGGCGCTTATGGAACGCGGTAGAAGGCATGGTTTATTGGTCGGCAATGTACCCGTCCTTCTCATCCGCATACCAACATGCTGACCCACCAGTCTGGCATATCTCCATGCAATGCTGGTGAGTCACGTGCGCCTCGGCTCGTTCCAAATGGTGCAGGTAAGAATGAGTATTCGGGTCCAACTGGCAGTTTTCTCTAATGGCCTCGAAATGTTTTTCCTCTTTCCAATGTGATAATAATAGAAAACGTAAACTTTGCCAATGACCCAGCTTCTTTTATTGAATAGGACAAGGTGGACATGTTTGTTGGCGGAACGAGAGCATAAAGCGTATCATGGCCTACTGTACTCTTACCATACAAGGACTATGTACAAGAGCCAGTTTTACGAATCACGATGGCGCGCCGACGTGGCGATGTTCTCAACTAATAAAAATTCCTTTTTTGCCCAATAATTTTTTCTCCTCGTACTATTCTCGTTGGTGGTGGGTCGGCATGATGGAGAATGGTGCAACATGGGATCGGTCGCTCAGCCTATGTGTACTTTGAAAAAGAAGAAAAGAGACCTCTTCGAATGTCGACCCAGCCGAGCGCCTAAAATGAGATCTAGACTGTCTCGAACCGATTCTTCCCAGTCCAGACTACCTCCCTATTGTCGCGTGGGCACTAATGTGCTTCGCCGAATCTGCACTTTTTAGGCGCGAAAGAGGAATTAGTATAGAAAATACGATTTTCTCGCCTCATGTGGTTTATACGTGTCGTTTGTTCCCTGAACATACATGCAATATTCCACAATTATCTTCGTCGGCTCTGATTTTTGTTGAATGCATTAGGTTCCTCGAAAATACAAAACGCCATACCAAATGATGTCATTACGAGGAGTCGAATTAAACGGGAGCATGAAAGTTTTCCCCATGAAACACCGCTCGAACGCACATCCTAAAGTAGGTTGCGTAATACATAGATAACTTTGGCTTGGATTCTACCTGTCACAATGCGAAGAAAGGGCGTTCATAGGGGCGAAAGGAGGTGAGAAAGAGGAAATATAAGTCAAATTCACTCTGCCTACATGTTACGTATTCCGAATCAAACAGACAGAGGTGTATTTTGTAGTCTCGTCGTACCGCCCTGATTTGATGTCAGATGGAGAGGGATGGACAGGAGAAGAATCCTCGGCATCACGAATTCAGGCAAACTGTACCTCAGTTACTTATTCAGTAAAAATCGTTCTAAGACTAACCGGAAAAACTTTATTGCCAATGAGGGCGCCGTGGGATGGACCCGAAATCGGAGAGGGAGGAAATAAATATGTTATAAAGCGGTATGCAGTAGGGCAAAGCAGAGACACTGTACATAAATGAAAGGAGGAACGAAATAATGGTGTGATATAAGCGCATTAGTAGTTTGCATACTTGCCAGGTTATAGTCTCACGCTATGTACTTTGCTTAAGCACCGCTTATGATTAGGCTACCGCAAAAGTTACTTCTACGAGAATGTTTTAACAGCTTCTAGCACATAGCGCAGCACATCTACCCCCAACTTGCTTTGCTTGTTATCAACTGGTAAAGTAGTTTCCTCTACTGGAGTCTAGAGTCATGTGCAGCACAGTGACCCTTCGTGGAATTCCATCACCGTTCTGTAGGATCACCAAAGTACTTTACCATTTTTGCAACGGTAAGCCTATTCTTTGACCCCAGACGGCCACAGTGCAACCAGGTCCAACATCGGATATTCGACCCTTACCCGAACCCGAAAACCCGACCCGAAAAGTCAGGTTTGGGTCGGGTCGGGTCGGGTTTTGATTCTGAGGCCAAAAAACCCGACTTTTTGACACATAAATATATCCGAATTTCAAATCGCCGCAAATCAACTTCAAATTATTTTAGCCACCTATATCAATCTATCATATTAGTGCGCACCGATTCGCATGATAACTCGTGGCTATACTTCACGTAAAGGCGCATTTATATGTAGTCGACAAAATTTCTACTCGTACCCCTGGCTAGGAGTAATGGCCATATACTTAAGCGTTTAGGAATACTATAAATGCGCCTTCAAGAATTTCAAGCTCTCCGAACCACGCTCAAACTGGTTCTCTAACACGCAAAGAACTGGCCTACGGGCTAGCATGCATCGGACAGTGGAGTTCAAATTTGAAATTTTAATGCTATCGTGGAAATAATAGTTTCACTGAATTCCTTGCATCAGACTGGACCGTCTTACTACTATGTATTATGGTTTGACAGTGACCGATTTGCGAAATCGATTGACGCCTAAAAACGTTTGCAATTCACTTTTTGTGCGCCATTTTGATGAGAAGCCATCATTTGCGTGAAAGAAAGCATTTCTTCAGCGTCAGAAATAAATACTGTGTTAATTTTGTCGAAAAACCTTTTTTTTAAAAGAGATCGGGTGGGTTCGGGTCGGGTTTAGAAGGGATTTCGCGGGTCGGGTCGGGTCGGGTTCGAGTTTTGAATTTCAGACCTCGGGTCGGGTCGGGTAGAGTTTCCTTACCCGATGTCGGACCTGGCAGTGCAGCCAATTCTGATAGAGTAGGTAATTGCAGCATGCTCCAAGTCTCGATGAAACAACTGACAATCGATGAGTGATCCATCGAAACACACTGTATTCCCAGATGCACATACTGCCTGGAAACCAACGGTAAGCGGTATGAAAGCAGATACATTACTATTGCGGAAAAATTACCGCAGTTATTTACTGGATTCTCCTGTTATTCGATGACACCGACTCATCGTCAGTAAAGTAAAGTATTGCCGCCTATAAAAGTATACATTTCATAATTGGCGGTAATTGAAGTTAAAAGTCTGTACCTACCTAAGCATTACAAGGATTCTACTTTTTGTTCTTTTATGCTTTTAGCGCTTTTATGAATTGTTAAATTAACACTATAACTCACTGTAGCTCACAATACTGAGTATATTGATACTGCGGCTGTGAGATTGGGGCATACATAGAGGTACCTGTGAAGCAGAATTACTGTACATCAAGTTCGACTGAAGTGGCTGCCTAAAACTAAACCATGATGTCGGGATATGGTAAGGGTAAAGTCTCCTAATTCCGAACACCTAAGCTGTCAATTGATGTCTCCCGTGAAAATAAGGAAGAAGTAATTCTTTATAGGGTGTGTGTTGCAGTCATCTACCTAGGAATTCGCATACGTGCGCAAATCCGCTTATGTAAAGTAATTAGGGGCAAAATGCAGTTTTCTTAAAATTGTCGGTGTGTTCGGAATTGGGGCCAACACTGGCCCTAATTCCGAACACCGCAGGAATTTTAAAAGCTACGAGCCCAGTCAAAGTCAAGAAAGAATCGCTAGTATAAATCGATTCTGCACTAATTACTTCAAGTGTTAGGCGCAATTGCAACAAAATAAATTTTTTCAATCGGACTGATATAAAAAATGCCGAGACATAGGGCTGGCGCCATGTCTCGACATTGTTAGAGCTTCCTGCGCCAATTAGCAAGGATATCACGACTTATTAGACATTAACCAGAGGTAAATGTTGGAGCAGAAGTGGCTGGCCACCCGCGCCCCTTGATCTTTTCGAGATTTGGGAAAATCGATCCCGATCAAGTGTTCGGAATTAGGCTCTGATCGGTAGTATCGTCGCAATTTTTCACAATTCAAGTGATCAAGAATACTTTTTCCTGCTCAAAACCAGACTACTGTACAGAACTTTATAATAAAGCGGTGCGGGCTCGCTACGTTAGTGAGAAGGGCTTAGCTTTGTACCGCAAAGAAATCGATAAATCTTTATCAATTTGGATAAATCGATTATGCTTTGTGTAATTCCGCGAGAACAAATTTGCCGCAAACGAAATTCTTACAGTCCCATCACTAAATAGGATTCTTCACATTGGCGCCGTCCGCAGACTCCAACATTACTGTAAGGCTCGTGCGAAAGGGTTTTAGTGAGACTGGTCTCAGGTGTTCGCAATTAGGAGGCGTTCGGAATTGGGTACTTTACCCTATGTACCAATATTTTTGGCAAAATTTTGATGTCATAAGTCCCGTAACTAATGTCAAAGAAAAGCTTTCGACTAGAAATCCAAGGCAATATGAATACGCTTACCCCATAATCTACCGTATTTGCTCAAAACAGCAGCACATCATTTTGTTTTATGTGCACTATGCTCGTACTGTTTTTTATTGCACTGGGTCACACTTTAAAAAAGGCCACGGACATGCCAGGGATATCAATATCAGAGAACAGTACTCATTGAACATTGTTAAATTCCAGCGAATGAAAATCTCCACTTTGGCCGTTCTCAAGAAAATCGGAAATAAAGTCAAAAATCAGACTTTGCTGCGCAAAACAAGCGAATTAATACTGTAGGTACAATGCTGCTACTGCAAACCGCTCCTGTGAGGGTTAATGTAACCGCTCGTAATGGAGATTCTAGGTATTCATGTTTCTCGGCAAGGCGTATTTTGTCTACTGTCCATATTGATTTGTTGCTCAAGTAAATGCTTGTGCTAAAAATGGAATCTGACGATTACGATGTTATTATTTGAATGAGGAACGTATCCAGGTTCTGATCCATCAAAGGAAGTAATGAGTCGCATGTTGGGGGGGGGGGGGGAATCAAGGAGAATATTGGATGGCCCACAAGACGAATATATATACTGTATGATCGAAGATAGGTAGGAAATTTTAGTCATCTAAACCGGGGTTTTTCAAAAGAAACATTTTTTAAAGTATTGAGGTGCAGCGACGCTTTGGGCCACCAAGGGAAGAAGCACGTAGGTATTGACCGGAATCGGATTGTCCATGGAAAACCCTATTGGTGCCAATGCAAATGTTGCACGACCATTTAGCAGCAGCCAAGTCGAACATTTTGACAACAACCTCACAACAGTTAATAAAAAATTTGTACGACATAGGAAAACGGATTTTCGTCCTCCTTTCCGCGAGAAACCTACATTACGAGCGGCTGCAGTAACCCCAACTGGACCGGGCTGCAATGAGCAGCATACTAACTATCGATTTGCTTATTTTGCGCGGTAAAGTCTGATTTTAAACTTTGCTTTCTTGATTACGGCCGAAGTAGAATATTTTCCCGTTTGAGTTTGTCATCGCCATTTGGATACTATTCGCTGATATTGTTTTCTCTGACGTGTCCGTGGCTCTTTGAAATGAGCTTGTTGTCTCACGGCCGGATCGGATCACATGCCATCTGTTCCGATCGGATATCCAATCCAATCCGATCCGATCTGAAATAATCACCCGAAAATTCGGATACGATCATCCGACCTGAAATATCCGATCAGACATTCAAAGCCGATGGTGTTTGCAATGACCGCTGGCGAGCAACCAACTTCTGCGCAGTTTTCTTCAATCACTCTAGTGTAATGAATGAGATGAGATCAATATGCTGCATTGATGCTTCCTTTCTTCTGCTTCTGATTAGAACTTCTCACTATTATCATTTCAGAAAAACATGGATGACCCATTAGTGAGGAGTGGAAAAAGTGGAAATATCCGTTTTGATAAAAACATTGTGAAGTTATGGTCACAGTCATTTATGGGGCATGGATCTTCTTTACTTTACTTCATTAGCTTGTAAATTAGATCGATGATAAGCAGTGCGGCTGAGAGGGGTTGTTTGTGCCATGGCACTCTGATAATAAATGCTTTATGTTTATCATGGGGAGCAGCCAAAAATTACCGTATTTCCTCGAAATTCTTCCCAGGGGGGAGAAAGTTTTTCAAGTGGGTCCCATACGGGGAGAATAAAAAGAGGGGGGGGGGGGAGAGAATAAAACTCAAACATTCGCCAGGTGCCAGAAAGAAACTATTCTTCGCATAGATATCAGTTATAGAAAGATAGTTAAATACTCAAGAAACATATCATTTATACAGTTGTAGGAAGACAGTCGGCAGCTTCCCAAAAAGTAATGCTAACTTTGTTCATTTCTATAATTCTCTTCTCGTATTCATGCTGCTCACAGCCGTATTCAATCAATATGCACGATACAGAGTTTTGGTTAGAAGAAAAAGTCAAGGGAAATCAAAATATTGCGCAAAACTAGCAATCCAAGACAGCACATCTGCTCTGACCTAACTGAATGACGACTTTCCTTTTGCTTACAGAAAAAATGCATTATAGTTTTTCTTTTTTTTATTTCCCGTCCCGAATCTAGTCTCATGACAAAAGCTTAACTCGCTGTTGGAACAGCAGTATCCTGTGAATTAAGAACAAACCGGCCCGTTCTAACAAAATTCGTACCTGCAATAGGATGGGGTGGAATGGTGAACTAAATTTGGCCAGAACGAAGACGTTGCAGTTGGAAAAGTACATCAACGTCATAATTACGATGAAAATATATTTCACATTGTAAAATACAGTCTAAGGAAACAACTTGTGTGTATGATGATTCTTGGCATTCTTCTCTGCGCCCGTATTGCCGACTTCTCATCCTGGTGCGAAAGCCAATATATGTGCTCTGGTGACATACGACATGCCCTCTGCTAATTCTTGGCTTTTGTACGTCACCCTAGTATATATTTGTTTTTGCCATGCCAGCCTGCCAAGTAATTTTTTCTGTATTCTGTCTTCCAACATTGATCGAATGCATTGTAACTTGCCCTTGTAGATGATATTACAAAATCACCACCAGCGGCAAGACAGGGTAACATGCAACACATTGTTCCTTCGTACTCTGTTCTCCAAATGTGGCCCATGGAAACGAATTCGAGTGCTTCGAGTGAGTGAAATGGATGATTTTTTTGGATTATAATTACAGCGCGAAGTTTCTATGATCTCCTGGACAGTATTTTTCTAAGGACTTGCCGCAAGTGCATCAACGAATTATATGTATAGTGCATATCTACCATTTTATTGCGTATACTTTACATTTTAGATCCGGCATCTACTACTTCAACTTCACCTAGCGCCCCTCCAATTGTGACAGGCACCACTTCGGGCTTAACCGACACCACCTCGACAACTTCCTCTGCTGATTTATCAGCTACGGAATCTAGCAGATCACCAAGACTCATTACCCCCGACTCGATTTTTCCAATGTCGTCGACTATGGAGTCAATCTCCGCTACCTTTGAAGGCTCTAAAACAACTGAGGGACAAGGGCTTTCAGGCGCCATACCACCGTCCAATGCTGGCGAATCATCTGCGTCAAGTCGTCCAGCAACAGCCAGCGGATCTTTCTCTGCGATGAATGCGCTCCTCGAAGAAATTTTAACACCACTTCTAACAGCCCAGGATGCAAAACCAACCAGACAGATATCGCTGGCAACAACCCTAAACCCTAATCAAGGTCCAAACGAACAGTTTGGAAGCACAGATACAGCGGCCCTGATTAAACTACTTCCTTCAACGGAAACGAAACTTTTGCCATCAGGCAACGGAGTGGCTTCAAGACCCATCACCACTGTCACAAGCTTCCAACCATCAAGTATGAGCAACTCAAGAGAAATAAACAACGTCAACAATCAAATATTCCATGAACGGCAAAATCAGGTCGATCGAGTGGAATCAACTAGCAGAATAACTGAAAAAGCGGGTTCTGCATCCAGTCAGATCGACAGTACCACTCGAATTCCGTTGTTGACTGACCGTCAATTGCTTCAGTTCAGGCAAGGTTCAGTCGAAGCCGAATCATCATCAGTAACGAAATCAGAATCACCTAAAGCTGTTGATTTTCCTTTTAAATTAACACCCTTCAAAACTGCGGAGCTTGCTACGACTTTGCATCTGCTTGGGAAATTGATACTTACAACTGCACCGACAAATGTTGCAAGAGCTGGTGCGCTAGATTCCACAACGCCTGAAACACAAGCACAAGCCCGAGGCGAAACACTGGGAAATTTTCAAAATCAGTTGGAAGTTACCCCCTTTCATGCAGGTGTTACTGACCAAGAAGTGGGCGCAAATTCCCGTTTTCCTCCAACACACCTGACGCAAGCTCAAACGGCATCTACTTTGGACGCGCCGTCGTCTTGGCAAGATATTGCTGCTTGGCAAAAGCGCCATGGATTTGGTCGAATGTGAAAAAGTCGTTAAGGCTTCTGTGAACTGCTGCTGCCTTCTGATATGTAATTCAAGAAATTTTGCATGGTCGTCTCGCACATGCATGGAAATTATCCACCACAAAAAAACGACGGCAGAGGGGGAGGTGGGGCTGCATATAATACAATCCTGTGACTATTCCACCAATTGCTCGTTTCCCCCAATGAGACGATTTCCCCTACTGTGTTGATTCATCTACAATAATTTTTCCCCTGATGTGCAGTTTGCAGGAAAAGGCAGCACGTTTGTGATGGAGTGTGTGTAATAAAGATAGACACGCACACGCCTATCAAGCTCCATAGGCTGGCAGAATGTGTGACAGTGCAAAGTACAGCAAGTACGTATACAATTTTGCTGCCGCAGCTCACGTGAAAGTTTCCGGCGACAAAGTTTTTGAGCTACGTATTTATTTCAGCATGGTACATAACGTTATGCGAGCATGGTAAAATAGATAGGGTCGTGGGTAGCATGGCACATATGTGAGCTACAGCAGCGTGAAGCACCTAGTGTATGCAGTATTTGTAGCAGTCTAAAGCTGTTAGGGGCAACATCATGATTTCTGCCTCGGTGTTTGAAGACTGCAGCCGCACAAGAGCCTATCGTTTCTTGGAGGCATGGGGCATCTGCCAACAAATGGGATTATAATGCCAAAATCAGAGCAGGGCGGTGTGGCAATTTATCACCCGTGTGTCTGTACTGGCGGTCAATCATAGGCTTTTCAGGGACAGCCCGGCCGTTAAACCAACTACATGAACAAAAGTGTCAAATTCGTCTCATATTGCCCAGTAGTGCTAATAAATCCTTATTACACAAAGTTCTTGACAAAAGCATTTGGTTCCCTCTGATTCTTCTTTTAACGATGTGTTGATCTAATCAGGCCATGAGTTTCAGACGACCGTTCAGATTATTCAAATAGTCACGTTCTCATCGTCAGCAAGAGTTATCTTGACTAAAGCTCGATACAAGGCAGGCGTTTTCTCACTCGCTGCCTTTGAATACTGGCACAAGGCAACAATGTTCTGGCCAAAGCAACGTGCATCTACAGCATTGGATGGGACACCATACACTACTGCATGGATGCGTTTTAGTTTTTTATAACTTTTCTCTTTATCGCCATTAGATTTTGAAAACGTCCACACATACAGACACTGAAATGCTACACACAAATCGAACAGTGAAACAAAAACATTTCTATGTCGAACCACAGAAATAGGTCTTTGATATCTTCAAAACAGACAAAAATTCTTTTCGAATTAACTGACAAAATATCATGAAATAAAAGAGCTTGAAGGAAAGAGCCAAATTTTCAACAAAATCACTTTCAATAGCGCTGTTAGCATAATTTACCTCAAGTGACCCACAATTCGCGGTACATTTATCTAACATCAGCTTTGTTATTCCACGCACGCCCAGACTTAGTTCGCAGATAACAGAGAGGAAATCCAGAACGAGAATCACGCGAATTTTTGTATCAGGTCTCGGCCTATTTTCTTGTACTTGATTGTTTGGTAGCCAATTGAGGACGGTTTCTGGTCTTATCTCCAACGTTGCCCCGGGTTCATGCTCGGCGGTAACATGGTCAAGGGAGAAGTGAACATGATTCGCCATCGTTGCATACCTTTCAGAACGTCTATAAACGGTTTGTCCCGGCGGCTGAACACGAATTGTTACAGAGGGTATGGGCGCCACAGAATTGGACAAGTTCTTAACAAAACTCACTGACAAGAAAAAGTGGACCGTAAAATAGCTCATGACTACTGAAAAGAAAAGTGGCAAAATCACTTCGCTGAAAATTTTCCACTGTGATTCAATAGATTGCCAAAAAACCGAAAACCAAATTGGGAAAGATTCTTGAATTTGTTTATTGCTAAAAGCTATTTGAATTTGAGTTAGGCTTAGCAAGGTGATTGCAATAACGCATAAAGTCCTGAAAAATCTTTTCCCGCAACTGGATAAGATTTCGTTTGGCCGTCGAAGGGTGAGAAATGTTTCGACTGTGAGCATAAAAGAGAATAAATGTGAAAATTTAGAAAACATAGAGGCTGAACACTGAAAAAGTGCAGAGAACGAGTTTTCTAGAACTGCTAGTCTGAAAATGAGGTTCGAAATGTTATACAGCAAATCAAAAACTGAAATCGTGGAAAGTAAAGAAAAAAAGACATTTCTTTCCGTAATATTTTTCACCCAGATTGTGCACATCATTACAATAGATGACACGATACCGATCGGACACAAAACTCTGGCTGATTCTCTTAAAAATTTCTCCATATAGGCCGGCTCTGACATGATCGAAAGTCGTCTCACTCGGGGGAACATGAAGTCTCGTCAGGAAACAACAGACCAGGTTGGACCTTTGACACTTTCGCCGAACTAGCTTGTGAATTCTTTCGGCTAATTGGTCCCAGTAGAAATGCGGGGAAAATAACCGTTTTACCCGATGGTCATTTGTTGCTTTCAGCCTAATGATAATTACTGACCGGTTAAACTACCCTATTTCAAACGGTTCGCTTCTGAAAAGAAATCGGAAAAGCTGTGTATTTTGTTTTTATAAAAGCCCTTCAGCAATGACTAACTAACGTTAGCATTTGGAATTAATCACAGAGGACGACATTTTGTTGATGACCGCGGCTATTTCAGGTAAGTAGGATTAGTGAATTCTGTTTCCTTGCCTCCTCACCTCAGCCTTCTTTCAAGGCGGAGTTCTTTCTTTGCTGCCCCAAATGCGCCAAAGCAACTCCGAAGTAGATTTTGGATTCAAGAAAAAATGGTTAAGCAAGCAATAGCACTTTTATGGTGGCTTCATTCGAACACAGCTGACGATGAGTCAAGTGCCTGCGAGGACAATGGTCGTAAATTATGCCCTGACATTTCTATAAATTTATATGAGCATACAGTTTGCAATAAGCAGTCGCATTTGGCGCTTTATTTGAAAAAAATTTCTTGAAGACCCATCCGCTTTTAGCGAGAAGCCAAAAGGCTGAACCGTGATGCATAGTATACAGTAGTGGTAGCAGTCAAAAGTCAGGTACGGGCGAGTGATTCACTTGCGCCACGGGCTGGTCCTATTAATCAATTCTTGTGTGTAACTCGTCCTCTTGTTCTCGAATCTTCTGTCCGGGGAAAACTTAGCTGTATTTTATGCAGTTTCTTCCGACTCTTTTCTCAGTTAAGTTCCTTAGATGATAGCTTATCTTCCGACTTGTTAGAAATTGAGCTATCACAAGTACACCATGACTTTGAATATCAGACACACAAATTGTTATTCGCATAAAAATGTTCCTTGTTTCTCAAGGCGCTTACAGTACAGCAAGCACATCAAAAGATAAAGTCTGTGATTACAGCAGCGTGATCGCTCGGCCAGTCATTATTCGAGTGATAGGGAAAAAAATTCAGGGTACCGTTACCGTAATAGACTCGAGACGAAGATGGCAGCATATTATCTCCTTTAAAATAGATGAAATCGATACGATCCTGAGGCTCCGTGTAATCGATGGTCGATCCACCAAAACCATACTTGTACCTTTTCATAACTGGGGACCAAGTGTCACCTGGTGAGGCGAGCGGGTCTGGATTCAAAAGACGATAGGTGTCCAGGAATCCAAGATCCTCTAACATAACAGAAACAGGCCATTTACACGTGGAGTTGCAATGTCTCATTTTCGTCTCTTCAGTCCAGTCCAAATGCGATGGCACATTGAAATCGCCCGCCAAGATGACAGATATGGAACGAGCAGAAAATGATGCATGTTGGACCAGTGTCGTCACATCTTCATATCGGCCCCTGTGTAATTTTTCGTTCGCCATTAGAATATCTTCAGTGCGGTTCTCCTTGCCACTCATTTCACAGGCCTCGGCTGGTCCGTAATAGTGAGGTGTCAAGTGGACGCTCCACACACTGACATAAATTGATGGCGATCGTCGAACTCTGATCAGGCACCCGCTGTTTCTGGATCTCCCAACAGGCTTGTAGTCGAGAATGACTGGCAGCCGAGTGACCACGTAGGCCACAGGTGCCTCGGGCGCCACCCCTTGACAATAGACCCACTCGCCACCGTCCGATGCAGGTAAACGTAAATTCAATTCTTTACATATTTTCTTGGTTTCTCTTAAAGTATTTTCTTGGAATGCCACAATATGCGGGTTTATGGCAATGATATGCTGTACAATTTTCTCAAATCCATCAGTCACATTCTCCCCGCCTCGCCAAGTGTTCATACTCATAACAGTGAGGATGTGATTCTCTGGATCTGTGAAGTTTGACTGATCCGTCTTCAAAGGAACTTCAAATTTGAAGGGATTCAAAAACAGGGACGAAGAATACACGGAAGGAAAAACAGAGCAATAAAAAATAGGGAAAATATAGAAATATTTGTGCACTAGAAAACTCATTTTGGACAAAAAGGCACGAAACACACTTTCAGTGAGAGAATGGAAAAATAGTGAACTTCATGGAAAGTCAAAACTTATGTACCCGCGAGGTCATCGTCTCGTTTAACGTATAACCTTCATAATTTTTATTTAGGTCGACGCCTGAGCACGTGAACTCTGGAAAAGACCCTATTTCAGTCGACAAGAAAAATTGCCGACAGAGCAGTCAAAGGATTCATATTTTCTGTAGTTATTGTCGGAGTGATCTCAAATACGTTTCTAATTTACCATTCAGCCATTGCATTCGCTAGGAGTAATGGTTGCTCGGGACAAGAGGCAACGCCCTCACAGCTGACCTCGCCTGATGGACTGGTTTCTGATTTTTGAATCACCTTGAACGCTCCCGCTGAGAAATCTTGTCAGTTCGAATCATGAAAAGAAAATTATGAAAAAAGGCGTTGGCTGCTTAGTGATGTGCAGTGTAGCAGTGACAGTGACCAGTCGTTGATAGTATGTCAGGCTGCCCTTGTGGGTAAAGATAGGAGGAAAATTGGAGGAGAACTTGGCGCCCAATGAGGTCTTCTTTTGACAAGAGGTTTTTGTGCAAATATAACTGTTCCTTTTGCAAATCAACATTGCTTATATTTAACAGGGAACGAAGAAGGAGGCTTACTCGTACAATCAGACACGACCGGCTGACTGAATTTTTGCTTATTTAGCATCGAATGAATTGTGACAGAAGAAGCTTGCAAACGAGAACAATAAAAAATGATTCCATCCGCATATTCAGAAGTCATATAGCAGCGTACAGGTCGTGTATTTTTAATGTGTACCATTCCTAGGGCTGTGCGGCTTGCGACACGCCTGCGACTGGTTGCGACCGCAACGAAAGCCGCTCGCGGATACCTCGCTAGCTGCAATTCTCACACTTTGAAAATACACGTCCTGTTCGCGGTTTTTTGTGACCTTTGATAATGAGATAGGTTTATCCTTCATGTTCATGTTCATGTTTCACCACATCATAAAACACTCATTCACACTCGAGGGTGAAGGGACACATTTTACACGAAATGATTTACCGTCCCGCGAGTCGACCACTCGCCCGTAGCTGGGCACCTGGCGTGAGAGGCAGACGCCTTACCCACCAGGCCACGAGGCTCGGCATCCTTGTAGAATTTTTCTGCTCTACAAGCTATACTATGTCTGGTGACGCCAGTAGGGGGGGGGGGGGAGCTGCTCGGTCGGCGGAGGGGAGAGCTGAACATATCACAGCTTCGTTACCTGTCTTTTACGGACAAAGATCAGATCTGGCCGGAGAAAGAGAAGAGCTGCAGAAGGGGGGGGAGGGAAAAAAAGGAAAAAAAAGAAAAAATCCGGGTGTAAGGGGCCGAAACCCCCCGCGAGACAAGGTATACCGTGTCTGGTGACGCCAGTAGCCTGCGATCAGATTCGAAAGATCGAGAAATAAAACCACAGCCGGTATTTTTTTCCATTTTTTGCGATTTTGATCCTCTCATGTCAAGATATAACAAAGTATATAGCATATACAGTACTTATATTTTATGAAAGCAGGTACTATACGAAGGAGCACACTAGTGTTGATATCGTTAGCAAAATAATATCATTTATCGTTACCGTTAACGATAAAGCGCCAAAAAAACGTTATCGTTTGTCATTAACGCGTGAAATATTGTTATTTTTCAAAAGTTACGGATGCAGCGTACTTTGTTCATAGTCTGCTTTTCTCCTACATGCTGATATTTATACTGACGAAGAGACTGAGAGATCCGACGACATACTTTGTTTACAGTACTTCCTGCTGCTGTCGCCAGATTTTGTTTTTCTACAATTCAGAGGATGAGTTTGAGGAAAAACAAATTCGTTCATGTTTAAATGATTATGAAGAAAATATAGCTATCATTCAGTTTCCTATTTATTCGCATTTAGTTAGGTTTCAGCTGCAGTTACATAGGGCACCTTTATGTCCTGAGGCACTGCGCAAATCCTATAAACACTGGACCGAAACCTACAGTAGAAGGCCGGGATACCGAGAGGCCCTCCAAAACCACTCGCGTGTAAGAGTCTCGCAGGGGGGCGAACCCGTGATCTCATTCCCATCCTGGCTTCCCTTTCCAACTACTGGTACCCTCGAAGAAAAATTTCAGACTACATTTTTGCCAGTCGCGTACTGCGTGAGGGGAAAGTTTTTGTCAATTGCTTGTGCTTTATTGCAGCAGATAGTGAGAAAAATCAGTCCATCTTCTAGCAAGAACAATTAAGTGATCACTCATTTTCGATGGGATTTATCAATTACAGAATTTTGAGATGTTCTAATGGGGTCTAAAAAAACATATGTAAGCCATGAGCCAATGATTATTGACTGCAACTTGCAATTCGACTAGTAAAGCGTGACTCATACCGTTTCCTCTGTTCGGGGGATGACTGCACAAATCCAGAAAGTATTTGCGCAATCTGAAACTTGGGTAAAATTTTTGCTAGTCGTGTGACCAGCATTCCTGGGCGGTCGGGAGATCGATACTCTCCCTGGCTGGGAGCCAGCAACCTCTCGGGTTCATGTTTCTAGGGCATATATAGTCGAGAGACTAACCTGCCACGAATCGGAAATTTGGTTTAGAGACTTCGGTCTCGACTATCTCCCGCCGCCTGGGCGCGCTGGTTACAGTCGTACGCGCACAGCGTTTTACGAGTATGCATGACTGCCTGCCTGCCTATACGTTCTTGGTCTTTGCGTAATAGCGAGAGCAAAACGGTCAGGGAAACTCATGTTCGAAAATGCAGTCATTCGAGCTGATGCACATCCAAGCACTATATCTCTTACGATTAGCCCCAAGTAAGTTTCCCATGCTGATCCCGAAGAAACCTTTTGACGGGATCTCCGCAAAAATCCATGCTGGGAAAACTTCAAGAATACAGCCAGCCTTCTCCCGTGCGCTGGAATGCCGATAAGATACTTTCGTGAATGCAAGCCTGTAGATGGTTTCGATGGAGAGGAAGGTAAAGGAACTATCGTCACAAGTGAATTTCATGTAGCGCCCAATGCTGTGAGTATAATCTGATCGCAAGCTTGTTGCCTGGGCTGAAATAACGCGTCATTCGGCATGAAAAAGATGCCGTTACCGTTATAACGAGCTATCTAAAAACAGAAATAGGTATTACCTGCCAGCCGTATGTGAACACAAGCATACCAAACTGACGCAAAACTTCCCGCAAGGGGAGTCTTCTGTTTCTGGTTTAGAGCCTGACTCCTTAAAGCATTCGACGGAAATCAAATGAATAGCCCTGAGAACACTTTTTTCAAGTTGCCGTCTACAATTGTCTAATTTATTTATCACGAAATTCCATCGTGTTTTTTCATACGCCTACGTGCAGTTGTTTTTTCAAAGCGCACGTGTGCTCATCATCAATCGATGACAATGACCTTTCCCGAACGTAATCACAATCCAGCGCGAAAGCATAAAACTTGAATGATCGATAGGGTTGAAGTAAAACGTCGAAAACCAGATTTTCTTCGTTCTATTGCAAATGAGAAAGTAGACTCTGGCGTAACTTTCGTTTGCGTCGTAGTCGTCCTTGATTCAACCTGATTGGTAGTGTCTCCGTTCCTTTTCCTGTCGCAAACAAGATTCTTTCCCAGAAACTGAAGCATTTTGGTAAAAGCAAAAGTTAAGAAATCGAAAGAAGGAAGAAATGACTTTAGAAAAATTGGAGCATCAGTTGTTTTGTTCGACTCGTCTTTTGTTGGCCTTATTGGCATTCTGTGGTTGCGGCGTCATGTACTCATTAAGAGTCAACCTCAGCCTGGCCATCGTATGCATGGTCAATCGCACTTCAATGGATTCTAATTTAAATAATAACACTACAAATTCCACGATTCCTAGCGGGTGTGACCATTCTGACTGGAATGCCAATTCTAGTTTATTACCCAAGCCAACTAAAAGTGGTGAATTCGCATGGGACAAAAATGTGCAAAGTTCCATTTTGGGTGCATTCTTTTGGGGCTACCTTTTTACGCAAATTCTTGGTGGATGGGCAGCTCAAAGATTTGGAGCTAAAAAGATTATTATGCTCAACGTGTGCGTGTCCATCGTCGTCACTTTATTCACTCCATTTGCAGCCAGGTGTCATTTCGCGGCACTGATAGCACTGCGGGTGGTGATGGGGCTGGTTCAAGGTTCGATGTTCCCAGGATTTGTTGTTTTCTGGACAAGATGGGCACCGCCATTGGAAAGAAGCAAATTAACCTCGTTTACGTTCGCTGGTATGCAAATTGGAAATGTAATTTCATTACCTGCCGCTGGATTTTTATGTCAATATGGATTCGATGGTGGATGGCCATCAGTATTTTATGTGTTTGGATTAGTTAGTCTGCTGTGGGCCCTGCTTTGGATTGCATTTGCAAGCGATACACCAATGTCAAATAAGCTAATTTCACAACAAGAAAAGGAATACATCACCGAATCGCTGGGGTGAGTAGTGCAGTTGGCATTGTACATTACCTGGACAGATTCTATCCTGTCCGAATCGGATTTCTGCTTTGCCGATTAGCTGGTGTGTGTAACAGCTGCTTGCAGAGAACACACACTGAAGAGTTTGTGAAAGCTGTGGCACGGACATCCCATTCGGGCTCGAACAGTTAAAGTGCAAGAGAATTAGCTGTCTAGCCTTTCTCATCAACTGATGCCTCACTCGAAGAGGAATTCTCAATGTCATCTCTATGTGCGGTTCCATAATCTGACCTCGGGAAGATTAAGACTTTAGATTGCAACTTCAGACTTTCATTTTCAGCCAAAAAGAAGGCCTCGACTCGGACGGACATACTCCAGAAGGCATCACCGAGGTACCCTGGCTATCCATATCCAGATCGCTGCCCGTCTGGGCCTGCTTTGCTGCCCATTTCGCATGTGATTGGGGTGGCTATCTCATGTTAACCTGCCTACCACTGTTCTTGGACGAGGTGTTGCGCTTCGACTTGGCAAGCCTCGGATCCGTGGCCTCTATCCCATATATAGCATCCCTGATTGGAATGAATCTGGCCGGAATCGCCGCTGATTATGTTATCAAAATGGAGTGGATGAGAGCAGTAAATGTGAGGAAAAGTATCACCATCATATCACTTGGTGCGCAGGCAGTATGTTTGGTTGGGGCTGGATATTGCCAATGTGGACAGGTACGTGAAGTGCGACTGTCAGGACATGCGTAGATAGACACATAAAAGTTCATGCACATTGACAGTAATATGAATACTGTATCAGTCAACATGCTTTTTCAAATCAACCGCCAAAACGTTCCACATTTTGTAAACCTCATGTTTGCAAGGGTTAATCGTTATAACTATGATCAGCCATGACCTATTTACGATCGGCATGCACACCTCTGACCCAGTCAAGCATGGCCATGACGTTAATATGATTTTCCAGGTGGTCGCAAGTTATGGAAATCATGAATTTTTCATGTTGTCTGAAATGATGACCCACTCTAAAACTCTTCTGGGTCTTGTGTTTATATAACATTACCCTGGTCAAAGTGATCAGCCATCTCAATGCCTTGTTTGAAATTTCAGGAAATCGTTGTTATTGCTCTAATTACATTGTCAGCAGGATTTGCCAGCATGAGCTGCGCTGGATACGTCGTCAACTACATGGAAATCGCACCGCGCTACGCTGGCTTGATCGTGGGTGTCGGCAATACCATCGCGTGTGTGGGTGGCATTCTAGGTCCTATTGTCATGAGTGCACTCACTCCGCATCACACCCGATCCGAATGGCTCACCTTATTTTATGTGACTGCAGTGATCCTGGTGGCTGGTGGCATAATATTTTGCGTGTTTGCAAAGGGTGAAGTACAAGAGTGGGCCAAGGTGTCGCATAAAAGGCCGTGGAAGGCGCTGAAGAATGAAGATGAAGTTATAGCTGATCTACAATGACTTCGAAGGGGCTTGTCATCTTGTCAATCTGCTTGTTTTTCTCGAACCACAGTTAAGATAGACCCCGTCACTGCAATAAAACTTTGGGAACAAACTAGGTGCCAATAACAAAATTTTAGTTGGCGTATTTTCTGCCAGCATAAAAACAGATCACTTGGTCGAGAGGAATTAACAAAGACCATTTGTCAGTACCGCTTGAAAAACTGTTGTTTACTGTCTCGCTTGTCCTATCAGTCCATAAATAAGCCGCGTTCTACGCCCCATGTCCGCCTGCGACTTGTCTGTCACTCACGATCAGTCTGCCAGCTGCGTGTTATCTGCTTTTGATAGCACCGCCCAATGTCTTAGTCAATCAAAGCTTGAACAAAGGCCATGTTTTACTGTCAATGCAAGCAAGGAGAAGACACGTTTGGGGCAAAGTGACACTTTTTGACAAGTCCGCTTCACTCAACCATGCTGATAAGACCATTCGAAGCTCCTATATAAGAGCAGTCACTCCAACAAGACAGCATCAGTCGGTAGCAGCACCTGCCGATTGCATCTGGCGTCGACCCGTTGACGAAGGACCGCAAGTCAAATCCAGCGAATCACCTATCCTGTCCAACCAGAAGACAGAACCCACTCGAAAATGGGATTCAAACTCGCTTTCATTGCTCTTATCTGTGTCGGAGCGGCTTTGGCCAGTAAGTCCTTACAGCTTGTTTGGATGAATCTGACCTAATTCAATGGGGGTTGCCTAGGAATCGAAGAGTGGAACTACGTCAATTCTGTGGCCCCCAATGGAAAAATTCAAGACTCTGGTAAGATAATCTGCTACTCTCAAATTATTTCACTGAGTTGATCATAAAAAAATCAGCAGAAAGAATAATTGAATAGAAAATAGTCCTCAGATGAGAAACCCCTCCAGGCTACACACATTTTGCTCAGATCAGTCGACATTTTTCAGCAATTCGTTAATCTCATAAGCTCCCTGTTTCAGCCTTCCGCCCAGGGCGCGAATACCAATTTCTATACAATGGTCAATTGACCAGTGGCATTGCTGGCGCCAGCAAACAACACTCGGCTAATCGAATTCAAGCAATTGCCACCGTGTCCATTAAAAGCCAAAATAATGTCATTTTGCGTTTGCAAAATGTACGCATTGGCAAAATGAATCGTCAAATTCCAAATCCACGAAAAATTATGCCATTCGATGCATTCGAAGATCAAGAATTGAACCAACATTTAAAAGAACGCTTGGAAGCCCCCATCAAATTTTCCTACTCAAATGGTATGGTACGCGATGTGGAATTCGATCACAAAGAAGAACCATGGAGCGCTAATTTGAAACGTGGTGTTTTGAATTTATTGCAAGTCAATTTGCAACAAGATCGTCGTGTGGACTCTGGCGAAGAATCCACTTTGACCAATGCCCGCCGTCAACGCGCTAGCGAGCAGGATAGACGGCAGCCAACCTTCTACCGCGTCATGGAGGTACGTTGCATTATTCCTATCCCCATCACTCCCATGAAATTTGCAGTCACACAAAACGGGGGGTTGTGATCACGGGCACAAACCCATTCCAAAGCCTCAGGCCTCGAACCTTTTGCAAGAAAGTTTAGAAAAGGCCACTTGTATACCTCCTCGAAGCCAAAGTCAGGCGATGGCTCCAGGGTAGAAACCAACTGTGTAGACCAACGTGAATTAATCTTGCACTTTGTCCCTGAAAAACCAGCCAGCCTTCAAAATATAGTCACTTGCAGGAAACCGTGGAGGGCGAATGCGAAACGTTGTACACCATCCAAAGCCAGCCTGAGCGCCATTCATTGAACCGCCCAGTCCTCAATGTAACCAAGAGCATCAATTTCGAAAAGTGCAATAAGCGTCCCCAAATCAAATACAACCACCGTTTCTCCTCCAAATGCCCAACTTGCGATCCGCAATACGAAAATGACGTAAGTATTTTTCCAGTTTTTTGAAAGGAGCAGGACCTTTCAACAAGACAATAAAAGCAATATTTGACAAGCCTAGAAAGTTGATGTTTTGATTTTTCAGGAAAAATTCATGAAAAGCAGCACAATTGTCCAATTCAATATTACTGGAGACAATGATGCTTTCTTGATCGATATGGCACGTGTTGAGAGCCAATACGTGTTCACCCCATTCAACGAGGAAGCTAATGTCATTGTCACCTATGTCAAGTAAACCTTTGGTGTTCAAGCTGCAAAAACATCTCTTAAAGTCATTATTTTGTTTTTTACTATTTAGCCAGACCCTCGTCCTCATCAGAACAGGCCCACTCCAACAGCACGTCCATCAAGAACCCCAAAATCCCATCAAATCTGATTCGAACATGGTTTTCACATTGGACTGGAACATCGCCCAAGAAAAGTTCTCCATGCACGGCGCCAGTGAATCGACCCGTCGCACTTTGCAAACCGGCCAACATGGCGCTAACAAAATGGAAGTGATCAGAAAATTGGTGCAAAAAATGATCGCTCAAATGAAAGACCAAGTCGATGAAGAAGTACCACGCAAATTCAGTCAATTGATCGATTGGGTTCGTCAGTGCGATCAGCAGGAGTTGGAACAACTCATTCGCATGCAAGAATCTGGACAGCAGTCGCCTGAAGAAGAGAGGAAGTTAAAGAACGTCATCCCGCAACTTTTGGGCGCATGCGGAACCAAGGAGTGCGTCAAACAGTTGAGCCAGAAGATCCAACAAGGACAAATCGGTCCATGGAGAGCTGTGCTGGCTCTGAGGGGATTGTTGAACAGTCGAGTGGCATCGAAAGAAATCGTCAATGAATTGATCGTAAGTTACAGTATATTTCTCGAACAGTAGAGACATTCTATATATTTTTTTTATTTTAGCAATTGGCTGAATCCCAAAGAGCACAAGAAAACGAACCACTGAAACGCGCAGCCTGGTTGACGGCTGGTTCTTCAATCAATGCTTTGTGCGCAGAGAATGAAGACCAATTGGCTTTGGAAACCAAGGAAGACGCCAAGAAATTCTGCACTCGTGAACAAAAAGATGCCTACGTCAAGGTAAGGGTCATCCTTTCCACATACTGCGAGTGGGAAGATGCAAATTTCAAAACTTCGAGGAACAGAATATCAGCAAAACATTTGTTCCGTTGGCAAGTCAGTTTCTAATTCTGATGATTTCAGACCCTGTTCGACAAATTCCGTCAGGCTACTAAATGGCAAGACAAAGTTCTTATGCTGAAGACCATTGGCAACGCTGGATTGGACTTGAGCGTATTTGAACTGGAGAGAATTATTCGTGAACAAGAATCCAGTCAACCAATCTACGCCCGATTGGAAGCCATCTTGGCTTTGCGTGAATTGAGAGACGATATGCCCAAGAAGGTACGAAACAGAAGCGTAATTTTTCAGCATCCAGATTGAAAGGAATTCCAATTTATAGATCCAACGCATGTTGTTGCCAGTGGCCATGAACCGACGCGAATATCCAACCATTCGTTCCATTGCTTCCTATATGATCTTGCAAACTCAACCAGAGCGCGCCATTTTGGATCAAATGGCTCGTAGCTTGATCAACGAGCCAAGCCATCAATTTGCTGCCTTCTTGTACACCCAACTGGACTCTTATGCCAACTCGACAAACCCATGCGAACAACAACTGTGAGTCTGAATGCTGCTATTCTCTATTCAAAATCTTCCTAACTCAAAATTTCGCTTTTTAGCGCTACTGATGCCAAATTGGCTCTTCGTCAAGCGAAAAAAGTGAGCGCAAGCCTCGGCTATAGCAAGCTTGCTCACTCCACTTTCCACTCTGAACAACAAAATGTTGGTTTTGACTTGGATATGGGTGCTATCTATTCCAACGTCTCGTCTATCCCGCGCCACATTGGAGCCACTGTGCACACTAATCGATTGGGATATTGGCAGAAATTCATGGCTACCATCTCCTTGTTCACTGAGGGCTTAGAACCTTTGATCCGAGAGTACAGCAATCAACGCGGACTGTTCTCGCTGCCACAACAATTGTCCAACTCGTTTGCTGAAATCCTCAATCGTCATCCACGCAATACTCAAAATGGACGAAATGAGTATGAACAAGAATTGGACCAATTATTCACATCTCAGAAGATCCGTCATCGCCAATACGAACATGAGTACAATAACGAGCCCAAAGCTTATTTCACGGCCATGTTCAAGTCTCAAACTGTAGCCGTTTTGCCAATCAGCAAGGAATCGATTCAACAACTTTTCCAACAAGCTCCCTCCAAACTGGGCGAATTCAGTCAGAAATTACAACGTGGTTTGCCGATTGAATATTCCACTGTTGCCCAAATGCACGATTTCCAATTGGCTATCCCAACAACTTTGGGTCTCCCGCTCGCAGTCACTGTCGAAGCACCCATGGCCGTCAGCGTCAAGGGTAGAGTCCAAGCTAGTTTGGAGTCGATCCGCTCCAAAACCATCAAAATCCAAGCTGAATTGAAACCCAGCTCAGTTGTCACAATGAAATGCCAAGTCGAAGCCTGGTCCCCTATCGTCGTATCAGGTGTCAAAGTGCAATCGAAGGCCAAGTTTTTCGTCCCGATTGATGCCAAGATCGAAGTCGAATGGTCATCGCAACCACAGGTCAGGATCGCTGTTAAACCACCAACACAAAAACGTGATTTGTTGGTCTTGGAAAGCCGCCCAATCACATTCACCCAATCCTGGCAACAATATTTGCGCAATGGAGACGAAGAGAGCAGCAGCGATGAACAAACTGTGGCAGGCGAGGAGTTGAACCGCGTGTCTACAGTAAGTTGCTGCCTTGAAGTCACATCGGCTGTTAGGAGGTAAAGCCGCTAAAAAAGTTTTGTCAAGTCGGTCTCAAGCTTCTGAAAAGCTTAATTCGCAGTAAAGCATGCCAGCCAGTTTTAAGTTATGTATGCCCAAAGGTAGGAATGTTTTCAGATGGGAATGTAAACCAGGGGCTTCATCGGCAGCAGACCAGGCAGCCTCTGTTTGGCACAGCAGGCTTGAAAGAATCAGGGTCTTCCACCAATGGCGCATCATCACCTCTTTTTCTTTTTCCAGTTTAACAAATGCGCTGGCCGCAAGACTTTGGGATTCGACATTTGCGCTCGTGGTCAAATGCAAAGCACTCCTGAGCAAAGCCCGAAAGGAACCCCCTTCGCCCCGCTGTCCGGCCAAAACAAGGTTGTCATTACCGCTCAACCAAGCGAGTCGAACCAGGAAATTCAGATCAAGATCAGCGGCAAATCACAAAGGATCAATGGCCAAGATATGAACAAACCGCAATTCAATTTCCTCGGCCGTCAATCTCCATTCCAAGACGAATCTGAGTCGGACGAGTCGAGCAGCGAGAATAACTCTCAACAACAACAAGGCGGCCAACAATCCTCTGCTGAACGTCGTCAACAACATCGCCAGAGCCAGCAACACGAGCAGCGTCATACGCAGCAGCAACAACAACGCCAGCAACAGAACAAATTCCAACAATATCGCGATTACCAAGTTAAGAATGGCCAAAAGACCCAAATCGATGTTGAATTCCAAGCCGGACACAACAGTCGCATCAATGCCCAATTGGCTCACTTGTACGACGCTCAACAACGTTATGGTAAGATCAATATGAATGTGCAACGTCAACAACCAGAACAATGGCAGGCATGCATGGACGCTGAGATGATGTACCCGGAAGAACCACAATCCATACATCAAGTCAGGGAGAAGAAGATTTTGGCTCAGGCTCAATTGCGTTGGGGCCAAACTTGCAATTCTCAAAATTTCATCCAAATCACAACTCAGGCTGAACGTAGCAAGCAGCAAATGCAATACGAACGTGAAATGAGCGAATACAAACAATACAACTCCAAACAACAATGCCAGAACAACAAGGGATGGTGTTCGCCGTTGACTCAACAAGACTTCATCGAAAAGATTGGACACATGTTACAATACCGATTGGATATCGATTATCAAAACGTACCACAAGGCGTCCAAAATGCTACCAACAAACTTTACCGTGCTCTGAAATACTATTACTACTCTCAGACCGATGTCAATCAACTCAGCGTGCAAAATTCGGAGAACAAAATCCGAGCTCAATTGGTCTTGGACGCTCAAACCAAACAGCGCGTCAATGTTACCATTAAGGTAATATACTTGTTTTGTAATTTTCCGCCCCAACATATTCAGAATGTCTGAGTTAAAAGTTGAACCGATCTGTTGTCACTGAGGTTCTGGAAACAAAAAGTCTCATTCAGGGGCCACCAAAGCTGTGATGTATGACTGATGGATACGCAACTAGTTCTATTTTCAGACTCCAAATGAGAACACTTTGATCCAAGACATTCCATTGTCCAAGCCCTTGTTCACCTTGAACCAAAAACAATCGTACGCTGATCAATTGCGTGGCTATATGAACCAAGAAGATGAAGATGAAGACCAAGCCGAATGCAGTGTGACTGGCAAGACTGGATGGCAACGTCGCTCTCAAGTCGAGACCTTCGATGGTATCAAATTCAGCGCTCCATTCACCAACTGTTGGGTTGTTCTTGCCAAGGATTGTGGTTCGTCGAAACCCGAATTCGTTGTGCTGGCTCGCAAATCTGAGCAACAAGGCGATGCTGATTTGAAGGAAGTCAGGATTGTCACCCGCAGACATCGCATCGAATTGAAACCCGATAGCGCTGAATATGACTCGGTCAAGGTGACTGTGAATGGCCAAGCTTATAATCCAGAGAACGATCAAGACATCGAGGAACAAGGTCGCGTTGTGGCCCAAATAAACAAGGAAGGCCAGTCCGTCTCCGTGCAGCTGCCCGAAACTGGTGTCGAAGTGGAATTTGACGGCTATGCTGTCAATGTCAAATTGTCCAAATATTACCAAGGACAACAATGCGGTTTGTGCGGTCATTTTGATTTGGAGTCGGCCGATGAATTCCGCAATCCTGACTTCACTGAAGAAAAGGATTTGCGTCAATTCTACATGAATTATTTGGTCAAGGACGGGAAGTGCCAGCCACCACAACAATTGAGCGAAGTCTGCCAAGAACAGGATTGCGATCAAGAGAGCAGCAGCAGTAGCAGCAGCAGCAGCTCGGATGAAGATGACAACGACAACGGTAGGAAAAATGAACTTAGCTTCGACAATTTTCCTGATATCTTAGTTCAAAAATCACTCCAACATTTGCCAGAATGTTTTTAAAAAATCCCTTTCCCAACTCCTGGTGCAACGACTCAAAGTGCACATCGAAGTTAATCAAAATTGCTTCCTTTTCAGACGAGACCACCGAAAAACCTGACCACAGGACCAGGGTGATCGAAGTTGATGACCAAATCTGCTTCTCGACCATCCTAGTGCCACAATGCGACGACAACTCGTACCCATCAGCGATCAAGGAACAGAAACAAGTGCCGTACGCCTGCGTTGACCAGGACAGTGAATCGGCCGAAGAATATGAGCGTAGAGCTCGCTACGGGAAGAAGCCCCTGCCCAACTTGGCCAATCGTCAACCGAATTTCACTCGTACAGAAAGCATTCCAGAAAAATGCCAGAAATACAAGAATTGAAGACCGCGCCACTGAACGTACAGTATATCCCCAGCAGTGACCATGGACCGCTTGTGAAAGTCGCTGGTTTTTGACAACGGACATTATTTAGGTCTTTCTTATGTAGGTCGACGTGATTCTGTGTCTCCTCTGTGCCTTGAAACATTTAATTTTTTAGCTGGTAAATTTTAAATACTAAAGTGAGGCGATATAATAAACTGCATTTCAGAAGATTAGTGAATAGAGTGGAGCAGAAGCTATCAATTGAAATGCACAACAACCTTGTTGCTTACAGCATACAAAGCCAGCTGCACTCAATCAATATGAATACTCTTTTAACCAAAACATTTACTTCACCATCTGGCAAATAATACTTGCGCTTAGTCGTATGGTAAAGTTCAACGAGAACTTGGGCTTTAACAATTGAAGAAAATTTGCGATTTCTCTGATACTCTGACATACTTTCTCTGAGAATATACTGGCGAGGTGCTCTCCAGAGCAGGCAGCAGACGTGGACCCCGCCTGAGGGCAGTGTGGTTCAGAGATTATTGCGAGATTTCTCCGCGGAGCAGTGACATGTACTTTTGTGGTTGGGAAAATTGAGTACGGGGTTCTATGAAGCGTTGATGACAGCTGTAGACGCACAGGGACACGCATGCATATTCCCAAAAATATCGATAAAAGTGAATTAAACCTGATGATTATGAGGCGAATACACTAAGCCATATCACATCACCGAAATGACTGTGGGCCTAGTGTTGATATATGTATATCCTATAGATCCATATCTATATCCACTGTAAAGCAACTTGATTTCGCGGCTCGTCGTCGACCGCAAAAATTTCTTTCCGCGAATATGTTTAGTACAAAACATATCTCGGACAGGAAGAACTGATTTTCGAGCTTGTCACTACGAGAATTTAAGGAAAAAATTATTTAAAAAAGTTCGCTACTGGTCTGACTGGTTGAGGCACAAGCAGTTCTGGTTTGTGGCAAGATAGGGCTCGAATGACCCTATTTATATCTCAAATCTGTTTGATAAGAGTACTAGTGAATATGAGGTCGATTATGTAGTCAGCCAGTGCTGCAAGGCTCAAATATGTGTGCATGATCACGCCTAACTGTACCTCTATCATAAATACCTGTCTCTTATCAGCCAGGCTCAACCAGGCGCTTTGGGGTGCAATGCTTCAAGATACCCCTGTACAAAATATACCCTTATAGAAAACATATGCCTGCACAAAAAATACCCTTTTACGGAACATGGCAAGCCAGTGCACTGTATATCCCCTTTCCAGACAGTCGACTACGCCTACTTTTAACCTTCCTCCGTTTCCGAAGCCAGGAAAACCGCACCACGCATACCTACTGTAACTAATCGTAAGTCAGGCCGGGTGGCGCTGGAGCAGACACTTTGGGGTACAATGCTTCAAGATGCCTCTGTACAAGGCATACCATTGTACGAAACCTGGCTGTATGGGGTGACCACGTGGGTATATACAATGTATTAAAATAGGGCTATCCTTTCAATGGGAGCCCCTCTTTTTCTCTTGTCAGACAAGCCCCACAGAGAGACAGCTTGCTTACAAAACAGTATCCCTTTGCCAGACAAGCGCCGCGAGCGCCACACCGAGGCCAAAAATACCTATATCTAATATAAGTGGAGGGATGTCGATAAATGGACCTCAGAAAATTTCCAGCTAATACTTTTTTGTCGAAGCCAAGAAAAAGCCGTTGGGCAGACACAATATACGTCGCTATTAGACGCCTTGGGAGAGCATACGATATGGAAAGTCGTAATACATGGCCACGATGGAAGAGAGAGAGCATGCTTACAAAGCTACAGCCAATCGCCAGACAGGCGCCGTGACACCGTCTGAACATGTTGCCCGCCAAAATAAAGAAACAGTTTCTAGCAGGCGTGTATATTACCGCACGCTTGGGTTCTTTTCTGTGCGCCATTCGATTATTCGGGGCTTTTCTGAAACTTTCCAAATGGAATCTCAGACGACAGACTTGCTTTCTGGACTGATGAAGTATCTGTACATTAGAAGAGAAGACAGAACCAACCTCTCGATGAGTAGTAAAACACTGCACAATTACCACCGCGGGACACTCCCAAAAAATTTTCTATTCGACACGCAATGGCATTTGGTTTCTTCGACCCGCAACGGCATCTGGGTCTCCGATTTGGTGGAGTGTCTGTCTCCACTGCGATTCGGAAAGATCAAGGAGCCCTCGACCTGTTTATCCATGGTTACCAATTCGTTCTGTCAATATTCGCACTTTACATACCGACCAGAAGCTGCTTCTGCTCCTGAAAAGTTGAGACAGCTCTTGCGAAGCATGACCCCTGGACGCGTCCAAATATGCGGCGAGCCGACCATTGATCAATTGCAGAGTTATGATCATACGTCGTTAGATCAAAGGAGTAAAATGTCGAAAATGAAGTATTTTACAGACCCTGCCAGTTTTTTCAAAATAGTTTTTGACCCTGCAATCAGCACCAAGACGATTCGCATCATCAATGATAAAATTGTCGCGACTCTCGCGATAACGACGTCTCCTTCTCATCGGATCATCACGTCACCTTTCAGCTGTGTAACCTTTCTCACGGCCATCCTAGAACAGTCCAGTTTCCCACATGTACATTCTAGCGCACTCGCTGCTTCTAACCCAAAGATTTCTTTTCCTATCCACATTCCACTCTCTTCAGCTATTCTGCGCCTATTAACTGTGGGATAATATTTTAGTGTGCAGTGAATGACTGGCGAAATTCAGCTGCGTTCTCTTCTGTTGGAAAACATCGCAACAAGAATGGCTGTTCACTACGACTTACAAAACGAATTCGTCGAGGTCCTGGCCAGTACGAGTAACGTTACAGCCATAGCGGCTAAGACAATTGCTCAAGCTCGGCTCATTGTACAGCTACATCGAGCAGCTACATGATCGCGTGCTCTATTTCGACACAGATTCCATCATTCGCACGGACCTGGGGATTATATCATTCAAAAATAAGGAATTTTTCGGGTATGTGTCCAGAGTGAATACAGAAACATTTGTTTTTTCGATTATATTGCTGTTACAGGGGAAATGACTGACGAGTTGGAAAAAGATTTTGGCAGCGGTAGCTTCATAACCGAATTTTTCAGAGGTGGGCCGAACCACTCTGCGTTCAAGGTGTGGAGCACAAAAGAAAACAGTGAGAAGATATGTATGAAAGTCAAGTGACTCCCAATTACCAACGAACTAACCGCCAAGATCAATTTTGAAAATTTACTGGGAAAAGTGCATGCATTTGCTTAAGGGGAGATCGACAGGAGACACTCGTCCATATCCAGCGAATCGAGCGGACGGCAGATACAAAATGTCGTCACAGTACTCCGCAAGAAAGTTTACCGAGTGGCTTTTGAAAAAAGCGTGTTATCATGCCTGATTTTACTACGATACTTTTTGGCTTCTGTCGTGATTCATTATGAATTTTCTGCTTTGTATTTCTTTGTTGTGATGTGATGTGCTTTGCAACAACATCGTAAAACTAACAGCAATTTATCGACTATACAGTTCAGTATAGCAGGGGAAGGACCAGTAACCATATTCGCTTTACTAACTAATGGGGATACTCTCCGGTTTATTGGCAGATGAGGGGACGTCTAGACTGGTGATGTCAGCCTGGGGCCGCTTTTATATTGTACAAGGGTACTTTGTACAGTAGGGATCGTTCGTACAGATCTATCTTGAAGCATTGCACCCCAAAGTGCCATGGATACCACGGATAAGTTTTGTACAGGGGTATGCAGGGGTGCAGCATTGCCCATATATACCCATGTGTGCTCCTTAAAGAGGGGCGGATATAACTACCAAACATACCCCTGTAGGAAGGAGGCCGACGTTATAACACCGTCTTACGTCCGCCCATCATATCACGCCGTCGCATAGACAGATAAACCAGCTCCCATGCATTCTTGTGATACAATGCTCTCATAACTTTTTCTGTCATCCAAGTGGAAAGCACTGAAAGCACTGTTTCCTTCTTTTGTTGTATGTCATGTCTGCCCCGTCAGTGCGCATTGGCTGCTTGGGATTGCAGTAGAGTAAGAACTCAGAACTGAAGAAGACCTAAGGCCCTCGTGCGGAGGTGCTCCTAGTGGAGACACGCAGAGGAACGCTGCTGTGTGCGCTGGTCCACGCACAACCGAGCTTAGAAGGTTCGACTCCTAGCTGGCTATAGGCGAAACGGGCTCCGGCTCACAAAAATTTTTTAAAAAGTCGTCGCTCAGGCTATTCAAGTAATTCAATTAAAATGTAATCTATCAGCACCAAAATACGATGGTAAAACAAAAGTGTCCTAATTTGACAATCCAGTGATGCGTTCGCTAACCTCCCAAAGTTTTTCAGCCAAATTATCATTAAGAGCCAGAGTGGTCATAGGGGCGTGTTTGCAATCTCTGAAGTAATGGCCACTAACATGCTCTAATTCGTCTGAACATCCAAGATGCAAAATGGTTTCGGCTGCTTCAGTGGGAGTCTATAAAAAATGTCCAAAGAACCGCATGCAACAAAGAATTTCTTGGAGCTTACCCTAGCGAAAAGAATTGCAATTTTAACCCAATGGAACACTGTAGCAGCTGATTGGGTCATCGACGTGGCCACAAAACCAGGATGACAGCAGTTGGTTGTGATGCCTGAAAAAGACGTATTCTCTCCGGACGGGTGGCAAATCGAGACGTCTGCCAGTGACTGTGGAATTTTTCTCACTGAAAGTGGGAACGTCTACGTACATGACCACCGATTCTTACCTTGCGTGCGATATCGCCTGGCCAATTCTCTTGTATACCAAATGTTAAAAACTTTAGTCCACGAGTAGGCGAGCATTGGGGCGTATTGGCGTTTTTCGAAGAAGAGATCATCAAAATCAACACTTTTCGCCATACTGAAAGACCTTGATGATAAATTGACGATACGACACCCTGGTCCACTTTCGATCATTCTATCGATCAACAGTTGGGTGAGGAGGAATGGACTGAAATGATTGGTTTGCATAATTTCTGTCAGACCATCTTCAGTTACTTTCTTGTCCCATGGACCTGAAAAACAATTTCGATGCAAGGGCACAAAACTTCATCCTCTACCAGGAACGTGCCAGATTTCTAGCTGATGTGCAACTTTTTAACACAATAACTTGATGCCTTGCGACCCAAAAAGAAAAGTTTGCATATCTCTAAAACACTGCGAAATTAGCACCATATACTTACAAATTCCAGCATTATTGATCAACATGTGCAACGGCGATTTGGATTCCAAAAATTTCTTTGCGAAATTCTTAACAGATTGGAAGTCGCACAAATCCATTTCATGCGCTAAGATTTGTTCATTTCCTGTTTCTTGTCGTAGTTCTTCTTGTACTTTGAGCCCTTTCTGCAAACTTCTCGCAGGTATGTGCACAGTGGCGCCATGAAGAGCCAAGTGCTTAGCAGTAGCTTTACCGATCCCTAAAAATTAGATATTGCTTCAATGAAAAATTAGAGATTCTTAAAAAATATACCGTCAGTAGCGCCAGTTATTATGACAACTTTCCCTTTCAGACTCTTAGTGATGGTGTACCTGCCACAGGTACGTACCAAATACACTTTTACTGCAACTGATATAATAATTGCTAGAAAGACCAAAATCTGGGAAAAAATAAAAATATTCCACAATAACGTGTCCATTTTTGACTCTGTAGCCTTGCTGTTTGTGACCGAGAATTGTTTCATAAAGTGTGGCACAGATAACAAGAAAGTGAGATTTGCGTGCGCTAGTCATATGAAAGTCGAAAGTTCTCTCGTAGGTTGCCCGCTTACGCAAAAGTTTGATAAGGGCCTGTCCTTGTTAGTTGAAAGTGCAAAAGGGCGTTCTTCGTACGCGTATGATTGACCAACTTTGATAACAGCATTGCCGCTTGTCATTGAGTCACTTTTTTATCAGCAATATCTGATCGCTTCCACATGTGTGATCAGGGGATAGATATTTTCAGACCCACAAAAACCTCTAGCCACTACTGTATGAACAAAAGTCTTATTTCGGTTGCTTCTTAAAATAAGCTGAATATCTCTGTAATAAGATAATTCGAGCGCGACCAGGCTGAAACCTGCTGTCCCAAGCAGTTTAGCTCATCTGTAAGATAGAGAGTTCAAATCAATGACTTTTTCTACTTCACGGTGGCCTGATTTTAATATTTAGCTGAAAGGGCATCCTAATCTCTAGGCGAAGCTTCTGGTTACCGCCTATTTGTGATGTTGATGGCCATTGCATGATTATATTAGTTTTACATACACAGAAAACATAACATTGATTATTTACAGCATCGAAAGCACTGAATATGACATCAAAACCTGGCTGGCGCTTCATCTCACCATCAGCAAGATTCAGCCACATTAGCAATGAGCACCGCACGCAGAAAAATCGCAATTCAGAATCGTACTAGCCAGCCGCCATCATATCTAATTTTATCGCCACTTTTTAGCTTCGGACGCATTTGCAAGGGGATAAGCCGATAGTAAAATATGGAAACTGAAAATATACTGAGCGACACTACCGTCGCTGTCACCGTCCATGCTACTCGTGGACCAAAGTTATCGAAGAGCCAACTGGAAGTTGAAAAAAAAGCGTTATATTGCATGAAAATGGTCATTCTCATCGTCAGATCATGCTATACCTTATAAGAATAGGACCCAACATTCGTGCACAGCTGCCAGCCATGATCATCAAACTTTGCATGAACCCTTGCCGACGAGGGCCTATCACTTTTGCGAATAATGAGGAAATAGGGACTTGACAGAATGGCAGACCCACCGACAGCAAGGGATACGCACAAAGATACAGAATCAATGGAATCTGCGGCGTGAAATTGCACCATTGCGAAAAACAGCCACCAGGCACGTCGGGTACTTTTGTCGTTCCCTGATGGCTAATGGTTGTTGTTGAAATTGTTGTGGTGGTGTAATTGGGATTCAAAGTGAAACCTAGAAAACCAAAGAAGGTATAAAAATGGACATAACAAGTAAAACTTGGAGTACCATCAAAATTACTGCTTCCACAAGACTACCTTCTGTAGCAAGCTGAATACATTAGTGACTGCATGACATGAGAAGTACAGGATTCTGGCACAGCTGCTTACCATTATCGTATGCTAATTTCCCAGTGAAGAAAGGCCATGGAAAGGTGATTATGTAATAAGCGCATAGCATAGTCAAACCCATGAGCACTCCCGCACGCTCATTCAAGCGTTTCCCATAAATAGCGAACCCAGTAAAAATCAAGAAAGAAATAGTTGATGAAACAGCCATGATGATGCTGTTGTAATAAACTGCATCATCGTTGGACCATCCAAATACGGCCATAGTGTAGGGCGACTCAACTGTCTCGCCATTGGTAATCGAAAAAAATAAGGAGAACCAACCCAGAATGCACAGAAGAGCAGCAAGCCGGTCGTATTTGGGGACGTAGTGAAACGGATCTGAAAATGCATGATCGAATTAAGGACACACGATGGCCAACATTTAACGGCAGACAAGGATGTACTGATAATGAGACTTTTGCACTGCACCCATCAGTAAAACTTACCACGTTCTTTTTTCGTGTCTAAACCAATCGTGTTTTCTCTGAAGACTGCAAACAAGAAACAAAGAAGAATCAAGGCGGCAATGATTGATATGTAAGCTGGTGCCGTATATTGACTCAGGTCCAGTGAGCCGACTTTGACCCCTGGATAGCCAATAGGAGTCACTGCTGCTTGGATAACTAAATAAGGTCGGGTGTTAGCCGCTAATGACCACCACAAGCCAAGGTTCTCTCACCAGGTCCAGCAGTAATGCCGAGGGCGAGAGCAGTGGTTCCAATGGCAATAGCTCTGGTTCTCTGCTCTGGTGTGCTGGCCGTTGCAATAAACCCACGAATTGTGCCAGTCACACCTGCAATAGGTTGTATGTGCGGGAGGAAGGGGTATTCACACTAAATACCCTTTGATCCTGTACCTGCTCCGAGACCACCCAACAAGCGACCACACACAATGACCCATTTCCGATGTGATGGCGCGAGTTCCGTACAAATGTAAACCAGATTACCAAGGATCGAGAAACAAACCCCAGTCACAATAATTGGACGAGCTCGTTTCAGTTTATTATTCAGGAAGCCAAAAATTGGTGACGCTGTCATTTGACCAAAACTAAACGCCGCTAATGTAAACCCGTAAAATGTCTGTGTGGCAGTCGGGTCGATCTAAAAAAGTAAAACCGTATCTAAAAATATCAAAGAGCAGATTCAGAAAAGCGAATTGACCTGTCTCATATAAGGCCACAACGAGGAAAAATAAATTGAGAATTGTACAGCGACGATAAAAAGACAAAGCGTAGCCGCAATAATGGACCACCACTCCATTTTTGGTGCCACGCTGGTCATACGTGTAATATCTGCACTCCTTGCACTTCGTTGCAGGAGCTCATCGTCTCGCACAGTTTCATCGTAAACATGTGTTGAGCTTCCCATCGAGTCACAGCTACTGGTAGCTGAACTGTCAACCTTATCAATTTGCCTAAAACAGTGTTGCAACAGTGTTAAAACAGTGCTGGCCATGAGTTAGAAAACGATAAAAAACGATTTATCCGGGCAGCAAAATAAAAAGGCTCGAAAATCCTTACATTGTCGTTTCTCAATCGTTTTGATTTTCACTAAAATTCACGTCTATGCTCCTGATCCCTTCTTTTTATTAGCTCGTTCCTTCTTAAAAAGCATCTTAATATTTCGAAGTTTTCTTTGCCCTATCTGCCTATGCAAATAGAGATTAGACGACGTTTTCGTCATGAAATCGTGGCCGTTCATCCTCGCCTTGCTTACGCACTGAAGTGAGTGAAGCCCACATAACTGTGCGGTGGGCGTTCCAAATAACGAGGCACTAGTAGAAAGGACTGTTCTTACGTCGCTGACGATAAGTTGTTAACAGCGATATAATAGGCTGAAAGAAGATGCACAAGTACACTTTATTGCGATATGAAAGGCAGTAAAGAGCGATAAAGGCATGTCTTGCCCTGCACGTATTTTATAAGATAACGCCAAAGTCCTCGTAAATGTCAGTTCAGGGTGGCAATATAGCAATAAAATGTAGAAAACTTCCTTTTCCAAAAATTCATGTTCACCAGCCCAGTTTCATGCCAGGTGCAGTCAGGTGCCAGGGGTCGAACGTGCCCGTACTATCCAAAAAGTTCCATTTCAGCAGTAATCAAGCATGCACACCCACACGGAACACGCGAGGCATGCTGCATCGGCAAGCTTGGCAATTTCTGGTCTGACAACTGTGCTAAAACAGTTCCACCCGAAAATCATCGAAGCTGTTTAAATTCTGACGAACAATTGCATAATGCTAGGCCCAAAAATTTCCAACGCTTTAGAAATAAGCAATTCCATACTTTTCATGGCAGTGTAAATTGTTTCTTCTCGTATCATGTCGATTCATAGCTTCCAGCGTAACAAAGCTACCGGGGTCGTGGCCTAGCTGGTCAAGGCGTCTGCCTCTCTCGCTGGGTGCTCACTTACAGGGAAGGGTTCGACTATGCTATGCTATGCTACTTTTCGCCACCCAAGCACGTTGCCATGCATCTAAACATGCATGCATTACAACATGCATACAAAATAAAATGAAAAAAATCACGAGAAATTCCGAGATTGTCACAAAATATGCTGCATAAAACATGGATATGAACTAAAAGCCATTTCATATCGAAGATCATTCCACGAGGTCATTGCTGAGTATTCGAATGATTGCTTATATGCTTCCGTTATAGAGTTCGTTATTTCGAGTTGATGCAATTGGGTGGTCCTGGAGCTGACTCGCCTGCCCGATTCCATTTTGTGGATAAAACGAGCGTTTGGACACTCGCATTCCATGGTAAAATTTGTACAGTATATGGTTCTTGTCGATGCTACTTGATAATCAATGCGACGCGACTTGATTACCAATAAAGTCGATTCCTGACTGCAATCGGATTTGAAATGATGCACTATTTTCCCCAGGGGCTAGTAATGCATGGTCGTCAGCGTAGGAGCATACCAGGAGAAGTCCTCTCAAATTCGACAAGAACATCATTGATGTACTATGAAATGAACCGCGTCGGTGATAAAATAGCACCTTGAGTGACACCTGAGCTTATTGAATGAGCTGAATGAATCCCGCCTCGGTACAAAATATTTGTCAAATATGTGTTCCTCAAGTCCTCGAGTGCGCTGTATATTGCTTGGCTATGCAAGCGCACAAAATTGCCCCGTTTATCATCATCACAAAGGATCCAGTTTTCACAACACAAACTCACAAATCAAGAGTGCAAGCGTGAGCGGTGTCTAATTACAAGAAGCTTGCAGCCGGCCCCGTTGAAACATTTTTTCGAAGAATCCAAAGTACTCTGGCAATCAACCAGCCTTGGGAATGTTTTACTGATACTGTACTGTTTTACTTTGTGCTTGTGTGAATTTTGAATTCGCCTATCATCACACTAAATTTGGCCCAAATACCTTCGGAACCCATCAGGCAGGCCTTTCAGTCGTAGGACCCAGAAACGTCAACCCGACGGGTTTTCTCTTTCACCTGGGGAAGCGTATCGAGCGGCTAAGGAACGAAACTGATCCGCTATATGCCAGGACCAGTCAAGGCGACCAGATAAGCTACCTTCTTCACAGGCCAAACAAACAAACCTACTTCAGCGCCTTACTTCAGCTTGCGATTAGATTAGACGAAATTTGAATTTTTTTTACAAAAAACTATTTGAAACAGTTTTGCGTCTTCCAAAAGGTTAGGAATTCACAAAACTGGTCCGAGATGGAGAAAAAAGCCCAAAAGTGAAGTTTTGGCATTTTGGTTTGTAGTTTGGGTTAATACTTCAGATATTTCGGTCTTACCCAGCGTAGAGCGTAATTGCCGTGACTGTCGGCTGGACATCAGAAAATGTCACACACGCTATATAAGCTTCTTCTTAGCCAGAACCGGGTCGAAAGAACCATCCTTTTGTTAATGTTGCAAAGTTTTTGTTGAAGCGAACTAATTTTTGTTGACCTGGTTTTTTGCCTTTTCTCGGCTGTTCGCCCAAAACGAGTTTTTTCAATTACTGAAACTGCTATCTTGCATTTTGTGAACCATCTCTCCGACGCATTCCTAAGTGCAGCGCTAAAGTTTTTGATGGAATATTCTACAAGCCGCGCTCACGGGTGCATGTCAACACTGTGATCAGAGTGAATGACACGCCGCGTGCGTCAATGCACCTACGTGTAAAATTCAGGCCTTGAGTCGCACCTGAAAATTGTGGTGGCAGCAAAATGTTTATCATCCGCATCCGCTCAGCGCCTGCATCCTCTGTGTATTATTGTAACATGATTATAATCAAATACGCGTGTTCGTCTAACAAAGACAGGGAGACATATCTTAGCACTGATAGTCACCCACACTTCGAAGAATGCCCGCATGCCATCAGGCTTTTATTGTTGCTTTCCTCACAGGGGGAAGTTTTGTTATCACTAGTCTTCGTGTTCATGAAAAAAGGGCGAAATCATTGACGTCGATGCAGGACCTTGTCTCATAACCCACATACCGCCTGGGCTGGGTATAAAAAGCGGTTGATTTCTTCTTAAAGCCAGACGTGTATCCGAAGTGACCATTCTCTTTTGAGTAGGCTCTGTTTCATCGAGGATATTTTTCACAGCTAAAGTAAGAAGACCTATGTTCTGTATGAGATATTCAGTCAATACCAATTTGAGTGAGATCCTCAAACCTGATACATAGATCAGCCGGGTATTCCTCTGCTTGCAAGGCTGATCTCAGCAGGGCTCTCTCTACAAAAATTGTTTGTCTCAGAAGGCCCTTCAGACATGGGTTCAGTACGCATATGGCTGGGGTTTCTCCCATTTTAATATGCATCCTCATATGGATTTTTCTAGATCATATATGCACAATGGTAGTTACAGAAAATCAAGGAAACCTTCATATGTCCAAACTCGACCTTATCCCAAAACATTTGGAACCAATATCTGTGGGCCCGAAAGAAAAGCCATATCCAGAAAGACAAATCTCAGCATCGACGCTCCCTCACATAAAATCTCTGTCTGGCCTATTCGAAGAAGAAGTGAAAAAATCTCCGAGCAGAGTAGCAGTGGTCAATAAGGAAATGAAATTGAGCTATGAAGAATTGAATCAGCGATCTAATCAACTCGCTAATTATTTATTACAACAAGAGCAATCGATCGAGCCAAATACTTTGATCGCGCTGTTCTTGGACAAAAGCGAACTGACCGTTATCAGCATTCTGGGCGTCTGGAAATCATGTGCGGCTTACGTTCCAATCGATCCCAGTTATCCAGAAGAGCGTATTAGGTTCATCCTCGATGATACGAAAGTCAATATTATTATTACTAATCAACAATACTCACCAAAATTGCAGGCACTCATCGGAGATCAGTCGATGACGATTCTGGAAATCGATAACCCAGGCACCATAAAATCGATCAATCATCAAACGACAATAAATCCCCGATCAAAATGTGATGAACACGCCTTAGCCTATGTCATCTACACGTCTGGTACGACTGGTACGCCGAAGGGTGTTTTGGTGGAACAAGGTGGGGTTATTAATTTCCGTAACGATTTGGTCAATCGCTATTTCGGGCCTGATCATGCCCAACATGATCAAGAATCAATTCTATTTTTATCAAATTACGTTTTCGATTTTTCCATTGAAAATTTGATCTTATCGGTCCTCAGTTCGAATAAGCTGATTTTGATGAATTCTAACTGGCCAATCGATGATGAGCTTTACGATTATCTCAATTTCAATGGCTTGACCTACCTCAGCGGGACTCCAACTTACCTCCAACAATTTGATTTATCGAAACTACAACATCTTCGCATGATCACATCGGCTGGTGAGGCATTTACGAAAGGTCATTTCGATAAGATTCGTCAAGAATTCAAGGGAATTATTAACAACGCTTACGGAATCACTGAAACTACGATTTATAATATGGCTTACACATTTCAACCAAATTCAGATTATAAAAATTCCTTGGGGCAAGTCTTTTCCAACATGAAACTTTACTTGTTAGATGAAAACCTTAGCCCAGTCCAAACTGGGGAAATAGGGGAGATTTACCTGGCTGGCAGCTGCGTAGCTCGCGGTTACCTGAATCGCCCAGAACTGACCAAGGAACGATTTCTAACAAATCCGCTTCAAACTGATGATGAAAGGCGAGAAGGTCATTTTGGGCGATTGTATAAAAGTGGAGACTTGGCCCATTACACATCCGATGGTGAATTGGAATATTTAGGAAGAAATGATTCTCAGGTGAAAATTCATGGTTTGAGGATTGAATTACATGAAATCGAAACTATTTTATCAAGTTTCGATGGCATAAAACAATGCGCAATTTTAGCGAAAAATCGTCAAAATGATCCAAAAACTGCTATGGAATTTTTGATCGGATATTATGTGGCTGTTGCAAATCAAGAATTGGATGAGTCCGAAATCAAAGCCTTCATGCAGTGTAAATTACCAAGCTTTATGATTCCTGTTCGATTTATACGAATTGACAATCGATTACCAATGACCATAAACGGAAAACTCGATACCAAAGCCCTGCCAGCCGTTGTGTTTTCAGTAAATAAGGAAAATTACACACCGCCAAGAAATCCTGTTGAAGCGCAATTATGTCAAATTTGGTCCGAAGTACTTGGAATTCCAGAGATTGGCATCGATGACGATTTTTTTCGTTTTGGCGGCGATAGTATTTCTTCGCTGCAACTGACAGCGAGAATTCGCCGGGATATGAATATTATGATATCAGTCAAGGATGTATTCGTCTCGAAATCTATCCGATGCCTGGTCGATAATGTGTTGGAACAAGCACATCGTGTGAAAAATAACAATGTCCTAACTGAGCAAGGACTTCTCAGCGGAACTGTCCCCCTGCTGCCCATACAGGAGTGGTTTTTCGAAAAAGACTTAACGAATTGGAATTATTGGAATCAATCATTTGCTATTCGGACACCGAAATTGGATTTGGGGAAAGTGAGAAATGCTTTGAAAAAAGTAATGGGACATCACGATGCGTTAAGATTGCGGTATCAGAAGGAGAATGGTCAGTACAAACAACACTACTCTGCACAAATTGACGAAATCGATTTGAAAATTTTTGATTTGAACGAAAATCAAAATTTGCATGAAACTCTGATAAAATGGCAAAGTGAATTGGATATCGCGAACGGTCCATTGTTGACAGTGGCCTATGTGCAAGGATTCGATGATCAGTCAACTCGATTGTGGTTCGCCATACATCACTTGGTCGTAGACACGGTCAGTTGGCGCATTATTTGCCAAGATTTTAAAACTTTGTATCATGGAGGTAACTTGGGTCAAAAAGGTACGAGTTATCGTCAATGGGTCCAAGCAATAAGAGAATATCCGCACTCAAAACATGCCGAAATCGAACGCAATATTTGGAACGATATCAGCGCAAAAAGCTTAAAATTTAACGAAAAACTAGCCACTTTCATGAAGTCTAAACGATATTCTCGCACAGTTTTCACGATGAGCAATGACGACACAAGGAATCTTCTGAAAAATTGCAGCCGCGTTTACGGAGCACAAATCAACGATTTGCTCCTCACCGCCCTGGCCTATGCTCTAGCTGATCTGACTGGTGATCACACGAATTATGTTGCATTGGAAGGACATGGACGAGAAGAAATCAACCCACTTCTCGACGTCAGTCGCACAGTTGGTTGGTTCACGATCATGTATCCAGCTGAACTGGCTTTGGGCTTGGATACTAGAGCTACAATTCAGAATGTGAAAAAATTTCTGAATGTGGTCGTCAGAAATAAGGGCATTGGATATGGGCCTATACTTGGATACGGCAAGGCTGTACCTCTAGTCACATTTAATTATTTGGGTCAATTTGATGGTAGTTCAAAGAAGATTTGGAGTTTTGATGACATTAGTGGCGACTGGCAGCAGGATCGATCTGCCGAAAGTTACGACGCGGAAGTAGATGCGATCAATGTCACTGGCGTTTGCTCTAATGAGCAGCTTCGATTTAATATCGCAGCTCGATTGACTGATCGCCAAACTGAAAATTTTTCCGCTATTTTTGAATCAAAATTGAGAGAAATTATTGAACAAGCTTCTGATTTCCAAGTCTACCCTAATAACACAGAAACAGCCGATTTCGATCCATATTCGGAATTTGGAGAAAGAAATCAGAAAATCCTTTTCGTTCTTCCCCCTGGTCGTGGCGGTGGTGAAAGTTACATCAATAATATCGTCCAAAATTTAACTTCATTCAGGCTAATTTTATTTAATAATTATTATTTACATACGAAAAAGGCACCAACAACTTACGAAAAATTGGCTAGTTTCTACATCCCTTATATTCGACAAATTCAGCCTGAGGGGCCATATAATTTCTTAGGCTGGAGTTTCGGTGGCGTACTCGCTTTGGAAATCGCCAGACAATTGGTTGATGCTGGAGAACAGGTAAATAACTTATTTTTCCTCGATTCATATTTTAATGTGAAAAAGGCAACTAATGAAATCGATCGATCTGGCAAGGAAATTTTTGAGCCTGTGGAATATCGTTACGCAGAATCGCGTCAAAAAATGGATTATAATAAGTTAGCATCATCAGCTAAAAATATTGTATTATTTCAAGCAAGAAAATTGACCGACATGTATACAACGATCGATGAGAAATTATTATTCGAATATTATATGTACTCGGAATCCAATCTTTTGGAAACACTTATGAGTCCAAAATTTTTTAAGGTGATACGGATGGAAGATGACACACATACATCTTTCGTGTTTAACAAGGACGCAATTGAATGCATTGCCGACACTGTTTCAAGCTCATTTGAGAATACGCACTAGGTTTTAAGCTATTTAACTGTACTATTTTGAATTGTTTGTATTAGTTAGAAATATTGTCGCAGTCAATCTTTTCTAATAAACCGAGTCCCCAAGCGACTTTGAGCACTAGTTACAAGGCGGGAGAGTTAAAATACGAATCGTTGCTAGAAAACTTGAAATGATATTGTCTCTAGGAACAATAAAGTACTGATGTATAAGCTAGGCTCACGGCAACATGGGCTGACTTATTTCGCTAGAAGCCTGGGCCCCAAACAGATGCATTTACAAATTTGCGCAACTTCAAGATTGCTGCCAAAGACTCATATTTAGTGCATCAGGTGAATCAATCAAAGTGAACACAAGGGTGCAAGACGGGGGGGGGGGAGGGGGTATCACGTATCTCTACTTTTTTGAATTGTTTGTATTATTTAGAAATATTGTCGCAGTCAATCTTTTCTAATAAACCACAAACTTCGTATAGTAAAACAGCGAGACTAATCAGAGGTCAGCGGCCGAGGTCCACAATTTACATGTATATATACAGCTCATATCAAAAACGTCTGCTTCACCCAGGAGCAGCAGCACGTTGCCGTCGCCTACCTCCGCGCGCGCTGCCACATTGATTTCCCAGCGAGGTCCCAGGGACCAATTCGGCTGTTCCAGGGGTCAACCAGTCCATTTCAAAAAAAGCACAAAGAAGTTTTTTATTTTACGCTGGCATTTGACTTTGTTATACTATCCATGATAGGAGCAGCAACTCACGATAAATTGATGATCCGCCTGCCCTCTGGCTAAAAATCGTGGCGATTGCATTTCGGGGCTCTATTGTAAAACATAACCTGCTCTAGAGTAGCATCTCCCCCAGAGGCTGATGAATGATGAGTGTTCCGTTAGCTACACTGTTTCGGAATATTACTGCGGCGAATGCACGATGTCCCACGCTTTCAATGAACAAAATTACGCACGTGGGCAGGGAATCGAATATAATTTTCAAGACTTAAACATGCACATGTAAATCTATTCATGGATGGTTGTGACGAAGTCAATATTCAAGAAGCGTTTTAGCTTTGGCAGCTGTTGCCTAAAAATTCAGCATGAAGGCAAACAACAATTCTGACAAATAATAACGGCCTGCTGCTTCCATTGTTGTCGCTCAGCCTTCGTAAAAGATGGCCAAGTTCCGCTGGCCATCTCGCAGTTGTGGATCATGTCGGTTGAAAGGCGTGTGTCAAGAAATGTATTCCTTGCGTACAAGGAGAAACCACTCATGCGTGTATGGTGCTGTATTCCAAAAATGAAATACGACCTGATAATAATGAAGGACACGAAATTACATGAGATTGAAACTACGACACCAGCTCAATTCCAGGCAGGCCTAAGCGCAGTGCCGCACTCATGCGACTGGCAAGGTTTGGGCTAGGACATTGCAATAATAAGGGCAGGTACTGGGGCAAATAGCTAGGCTGGATGGTGTTATAAAGTAGGAAGCCGACTTAACAGTAAGCTTGTGTACTAGCAAGTACAGTTGGTTGCGTACAAAGTAGCATATGTAATTGGCGGAATAGCCCTACGTTGGAGAAGATACCGCGGGGTATCTTCGTCGGCAGTCGGCAGGTCACCTAGTCGTAGGTGCCCGAGACATCAACCCGACGGGTTTCAGCCTCGCCTGGAAGAGCGTATCGAGCGGCCAACGAAGGCAACTGATACGCTGTATGCGGCGGCCAGTCAAGGCAACCACATACTGCTCGGCGTATAAGGCGGCCAGTTAAGGTAACCAGATACACTACCTTCTCCACAGGCCAGACACGCCTACTACACATACGCGAAGTTTGCGTATCACGCATTGAAATTTAATGCGTATACGCAAACGCATACGCATTCTAACCGGTGTACGCATGTACGCATGCGCAAACTGGCTTGTGCGCAATACACGCAGCTTGGGCTGAAAAATAAATTATTGCGCATTTTTTTCGAATGATGGCGGCGATAGATAGGGGCAATGTGCTATCATACTCTTAATCCGTATTAGCAAAAAATTCATGAAATGAAACTGGTAACGGTAGTACATGTGGTCTGATGCACCTTCGGAGCGGGCCAGTCCAGGCCGACTAAAGGTGATCAAGAAAGATCCTGCCTGGCTCTGGCTGGTCACATGTACTCGCGGTTTTAGGGTTGACAAGTAGACCATAACAACTAGCCTCATTCATGTCACCAGCTTGGGGATGGTGGCTCCTAGAGAATGCTTACATCTGCAGCTCTCGTATAGTGGATATTTCAGGGACTGTGTTGTGAAAAATGTTATTTCACTTGCAGAACAGGTATCTCTTTCAATTGCGCAATCTTAAACAGGTTTGAATTTTGATGAATGTGCAGCTTCGTAAGACATTCTAGCAGCAATGGGGCACAACGAAATTCAGACACTGGGATGTTTTGCGTGCCTGGCGCTTTCGACCCGATGCATGGAATTTATAGGTGCTTATAAATATTACTTTAAAGTAAAGATGACTTTGGTGAGTCATCCAAAGGATGGACTTTGGGTCTGCAGAGGAATTCGGTGAGCACTGGTGTTCTTCTGCTGCAGATGTTCTTCACATATCCGCAGATTATCCAGCAGTTAGCCGAAGCAGCATACGTCAAGGAGCCTAGGTAACACATGCCCGGAATGTTGAACACAAAAGTGTATAGTGGCAGATGATAATTTAGTTTTAATGTTGGAAAACTTTTTTCTCTGGTTCAGTCCCTGTTGGGGCATATTCTAAAAGCAGCGTTCAGAGTTTCAGCTCTTTGTCGTGAGTCAGTGAGTGCTGAGGTTCTGTCGCGTGCCAGATTGCCATAGAACTGAGATATGCAACATCAGGCAGCAAAATTGTAATGACCACTATTTGAAGCCGAGTAAATTTAATATTTTTATTATAACTGCCCATGAGATTCAGCTCCATCTTATGATTTATACATGAGAAAATGATCTATTTCTTGTATACGCGTGGATCTGTCGATGTGTCCACGCTAGCCTTTGCTAACACAGCTTTCAGATCGCAAGCGCGTTGTCTTTCTGTTGCCTCGTGTCAGTGGGGAGTCGATAAAACAGGATAATCTTCTTTTCCTGATCTATATTACCTTGTGCAGTGAATAACCCACTTTTTCATTATTGTATACTGTACTTGTTAGGTGCAGCGCGCAGTGAACTCTGGGGCTCGAAGCTAAAACACTGTAATTTCATGAACTTGTAATCGGGTCTATAATAAAGGATTTAGAAGTCGTTAAACAAGCTCCGTCTAAAGTCCCTGAGCCATTATGCTTCGCAGGAAAGTTTTACTTGGGTACGTACCTGCGAGATTTACACGTCCGGTAAGCAGAAGCCGCCAAGCTAGATCTACAGTAGCTACCCATTCTTGAGGCCCTGAAATTTTTGTAGAGTTAAACGACTGTGCACCTTTTGGGGTCCATTGTCAATGACTAAAGGGATTATCACCCTGGCGCCAGACGCTGTATTGCAAGATTCGCATATCATTAGCATTCAAAGATAGCGAGTGGACACTCGACCAGAATATATTTGTTACAGAGGGGAAATGACGATCAAGTCCTAATTTATCGCGCATTCCTTGACGTCCTTGATAGGCAATGCGGAATAAGGTGCCGGACTTGCTCCTCCTGCTTGATTTTATTACGATCACAAAAGCATCAAGCCGAAACATATGCAAGATCCGCTGCTTCCTTTACAATAACTTGCTGCATCAGCATTGCTCAGAGTAGCATCTGGCGTGGCCGGTGACATAAATGACGCTAGTTGTTATGGTCGACCCTAAAACCGCGAGTACATGTGACCAGCCAGAGCCAGGCAGCATCTTTCTCGATCCTTTTTTGTCAGCCTGGACTGGCCTGCTCCGAAGTCGCATCAAACCACGTGTACTTTTTTCCAGTTTCATTCCATTAATTTTTTGCTAATTCCACTCTTTTTTTAGTCCTGACTTTTCTCCACCCACCCGATATACCCCCTCGAGGACTCGCCGTGTTCGAGCACATGAAATCGCAAGTGCAAGTAGAACCATTCTACAAAATTTGCTTCTACGCGTGCGCAAGAGATTAAAAGGAGTGGCTATTGTTTTGTCGCTCGACAACCAGACGAGTCTTCCACTAAATCTCTCTCTAGCTTAGCTAAGGTTAGGCTCTGGTTTCCGCGTTTCTGAGAACTACTATTCCTGGGAAATACAAACTTTCCTTCAGCCCAGGCGTTGCACTGTGTGCAACTGAGTTCAGCAAACATAAGGTCAGTTTTGTATGTCATGAGGATCCCTTTTATTTCAGTCTAATTGACTTCCAACATGTTGCGCCCAAGTCAAATTTGGTGGTGAGTGACAAGCAGTATTCAAATGACCAAATCTTATAAAATATGTTGCAGCATCATCTCTAGTCAATTTTTTCACGCTGCCATTCACGGCATAACATTTAAACCTCGTTTTCAGTGCATCCTCTATCCTCAATTATAACCTGCATTTTTGCCGTTTTATTGCCAAGTTATTGAAAAACAAAGCGAAGGAAGACTGCTTTTTTAAAACATACCGCTGTTTTTTTCAAGATATGACAACTTTTGTGGCGGTAAAAAATGGTTTTTTAGCTTGATTTTTATTCCCCCATTAAAATGTTGTTCGACGCTACTACGTAGTCTTGTGAGTCTCATGCTTTTACTTCTTTTTCATGATTGCCATGCACATGATTTTAGACTCACTCTCCCTTGTATCCATTGTATATTGTGTTCGCAAAAGTATGAGGGAAAGATTCAAGCTTCTGCAAACGTCCCTCTAACGTCCGCTGTTCTTGTCAGGCCCTCTTCATATACGCCTTTTCTGTATTAACACAGTTTTTTTAAGTTCTTTAATTTAAATTTCGCGCCTTTTTCAAAATTGTTTTCAAGTATCGTTTCATTCTTCAAGTATGACTGTCATCGTCATTCTTGTGCAGAGACAGCTTTCGAAATGTGGAAGAAGTGTTGAATTCCACATTTTGAATTTCCCGCCATTTCAAAAACTAGACATTGGTTTTTTCGTTTATACATATATTGATATAACAGGAATTCCATGAGTCCTATGACCCTGTATCCTCGATGAGCACCATGTCATATCCTGCAGAATTTTTCTGCGTTTCCAAATTTTTTGAGTTTTCTGTTCAAATGGACCCCCAACAAAAACCAAAACTTCTAACTTTAATAACAAGTGACACTTTCTGGTCAGGAATTGCTCTGCGCACCTTTCTGACTCGATTGAGCCATAAAAAGTTGCCCCGCGCCTCTCCAAACGGTTTTTATGAGGTCCAAAAGTGCAAAAAATGATAATTTTGCCCGAGTGGACCCCCTTCTGAGCACTCTGCAGCAATCTGGGGCAATACCTGGTCGAAATAAATGCCAGAAGGCACCAGCAGTGATGTTACCCTGTCGTTTGAGCATATAACTGGATTCCCCGCTCTGACACAGCTCTAGATCGGCGTTGTGATCTATCGGGTCCATACATACTGTACATACCTACATAAATATATGACGCGGACACATTTTCGCCCATAGACGGGTAACCAGTAAAGATTTTTAAAAGACTTTTGGTACACACCTTTCCTAACTACTCCCTCATATCCATACAAAATATCATCGGTTTTGGCCGTACGGTCCGCGAGTTATAGCAAAAACAAATAAGCAGTTCGGGATTTCCGCCCTCGCAAGTCTACGATGAGTGGAGCCTGAACGGATAGAGATTTTGGAAATTCCTCTGAAAGAACTTAATCTAGTGTAAAGTTACGCTAAGAAACAAAATTTCATTGTCTTACGACATCAGACTGCTGAGATATTGTTGTTGGTGTAGCAAATGTTCTACATGGGGGACGCTACCGCGCCCCCATGGATTTCTTGTCTTAGAATCATTGTTTGTCAGACATTTACGTAATTTCAATGATGAACCTCATTTGCTCTTTTCAATTTATGAACTGGCCTCGCACGTTGAAGGAAGGGCTGCCATATAAAACCCTACATAACCACATCCATCTCCTTTACACTCCTTTTTTGGCCTTTTATTGTGGCTCCGAATGTCGCCATAGATCTCTCATGAAAGCCTTATAAAGCCCCCCACCAACATAAAGAGTAGTTTTTGGTGCAATTTTGCATGCAGGCTTCACAGTAAGGAGTGAGTAGGATAGTTTGTAGCGATTCTGTAACTACGCTAATTTATTCAGTCTCGTAGGTAAGTATTTCTCGTGTACAGCATGTAGGAGACCAAGAGGAGTGGGTTGAAGAATTTGTATTCGATTTCGCGAAGTGAATCACTTGGTAGGAGTTTTGAGGTTGCTCAATAAAGATTCCCCCAAGGGGAGCCTGCCTACTTCATGAAGAAAATGCCAATCGGAAGCGTCTATGTTTCTTCACACAATCGGGCAGCCAGTGAATTGCGTTTCCACAGAGCAGTATATAATACGGAATGCTGAAGAAAGACATGCTTTTGTAATTCATTAGGGTCGAAAGGAATTCCAACAAGCATTCTTACAAGACATATAAAAAAACCTGTTATTCTTAAAAATTCTTGTAAGAGTTCTTATCCGAACTTTGTGCGAGAAAATTCGAAAGTCTCAGCAGACTTTTTGTAAGTCTTAGCAATGTTTTCCAAGCGTGTGGGCGCTGCACCGCAAGCCTCTAAAATTAAGACTAGAAGGTTATGTCAAAAAAGCTCAGTCAGTCATTTCGGTCCGCGGCCTCAACACAAAAGTCTGTACTAGGTTTTTGGATTATATACAGTATATAGCTAAATATCACCTTGTGCCCTCGTGGCAATGGCATCTTCCGCCATCGCTGAACGAGTGTTCGAAAAAGTACCATAGTGGAATTATTCATCGCAATTAAGGCATTGATCAGGCGGCAAGGGAGAGTACTTGGAAAGAACCCGTGATTGAAGCTGACAGGAATTTTTCCAGTTGGACGTTTAAAGCTAGCTGTAAGCGGCAGCGAAATGTACTGGCACGTCAAACTGACCTTGCAGCTGCTATACCCAATAATAAGTCAAGTCAAGGATGCATAATTAGTTGCAGCTTGGGGCTAGAAACCGACTGTAAAAATATACGCAATACGCAAACTTGTATGCAAACTTTCTGAAGTACGCAATTTGCGTATTACGCAATGCGCATACGCATACGCATTCACGAGACTTTGCGTATACGCATACGCATTCGAATCAAGTATTTTTACCAACCGTACTAGCAATGTGCTCAACGATGGCGTAAAAGTAGGCATACTGTAGTTGAGGTGAAAGTTAACGTACCATAAATAATGCGCGGCAATAAAGGTAAGCTTACAAGAGAACATCGCCAACTGTGAAGTCGAATTTTGGAAAACCAAAAATTATAACATGTCCTTGGGTGCAAACGAAAGCTCCGTGCAAAATATTGGAGGCGTCTTGCAAACTTGTCAGCTGAGAGCAGCCCGTAATGTACAATAAAATTTTCAAATTTCGCTGAATTTTTTGCCCGAGTGTTGGAAGCTTGAACTCGGAACTCCGAACCCAAAAACCTAGTTTGGAAAAAACTCTGCGTGTTCTCCTCAACGCGCAGCTTCGTTACAACACAGGACTTTAGTCGCTGACCACTGCTGACCAGCTGGCCAGACGCCTCTAATATTTTGCACAGAGCTTTCTTTTGCACCTAGGAGCATAACAATTTCGGTTTCTCGAAGTTCGACTTGACGGTTGGCGACGTTCCCTTGTTAGTCTCAAGCGTAACCTTGCTAAGTAAATCATCTATTATCTATCATGAATGCAGGTTCACTACAGATGGCTGGTTTTCCGGCTGGCTGAAAAGAAAAGATGCTAGATCACAAACAAGCCTTAGGAAGCTCCAAGAATATTCTGTTGCGATGTTTCTTCAAATAGCCGATGCGTGTTTGAGTAACCAGGACTAGGAGCAGCAAGCGGTCAATGCCAATGCAACAGGCTGAACGGCCGTACATTGGAGAAGGTACCGCGGGGAGCGGATGGACTCAAATATACCTCCAGGCAGGCCACCTAGTCGGAGGTGGCTGAGACATCAACCCAACGGGTTTCAGCCTCGCCTGGAGGAGCGTATCGACTGGCCAACGAAGGCAAGCCAATACACTGCTCCATGTATAAGGCAGCCAATCAAGGCAACCAAATACACAACCTTCCCCACCGGCCAAACACGCCTATTGCACCAAGACGACTTTCACCATGAACATATGATTGTGAGACTCTTCCCCCTCTTGGTCGATTCCCCCACTTAGACGATTTCCCCTCCTACACCTACACCTGTCGTGCTGACGCATATATCCTATCCAACTGGTGCTTCCTTGTGCAACCCAAGCTGTACCTGCACACCACCACACCACCGAGCCATTTCGTCGTATACGCGCTCCGACACACCACCAAGCCATTTCGTAGTATACGCGCTCCTAGCATGGAGTTTTTAACGCGCTAGCAGACATGGACTCGACCATGTCATGGCCTCGTACTTAGAGTTGTTGCTCACATGATACTTTCTCAAAATTGCAAACCTGTCTCCAATATTAGGTATGGTGGCAGGGGTATTGGCATCATGGATTTCAAGCGATGAGAAGGTTGGTTCTCTGGACCAATACTCCCAAACCTTCCGCTTGATTTAGCAGTTTTCAAAAAGAGAAATCGTTAAGACGCGTCCCACATCTCATGGCCGCTATTCTCGCGTAGGCTTATACGATGCAGCTCAGAATGGATGGTCATCGCCAAATATAATCTGCGGAATACCGAAGGGATTCCTAATCAAGCGAGACATTTGTGAGACATGTGCATGTGATATTAGAACCTTGGTGAACCGCCTGGCTTGGCGCCGACCAGACGGGACACCTTGTCCTAATTATTTCTATAACCAGTAATCGTGCCTGTTTGTGTAGGCCTATGTCTGTGTTCCAGGCCGGGAGAGCGGCAGAGGTAAATCAAGACTGGGAGCTGAGTGGTGGTTTTTACTTCTGACATTTGGCGAGCTTGGCAGGCGCCTCTACCTGCATACGCTTCGTTTTTTTGGTTTTCGTCGCTGATTGCGAGCAACGCCGCTTCGTCGCTTGCATCGTAGATTTTGGTTATCTACGCGCACGTAGTCCAGTGGTCAAACGTCCTGCTAAGCGCCCGTAATCCAGTGGTCGAACGTAGTCCAGTGGTCAAACGACCAGCCACTCGATCGTTCCCGTTGGTCGTGCAGCCACGCCACATCCAAGCATCCAAGCTGAGTCTGGCATCGTTTAATACTCGATCGTCGCCACTGACTGTGTGCGCTCGACAACCATGGTCGGCACCGTGTTCGGTCTGGTATCTTCTGTCTGGTCCGCTTCCCCCGGCAATGATCGAGTACCTTTGGGGCGAGGACCCATCGCTAAATCCCGAACCCAAGACGGTGTACTTACTGTTACCGAAGCCACCGCTGTCGTTATTGTCGGGACGATCGTTGTTGTGGCTCTAGCAGCCTCCGTCGAAATGGCTGGCGGGCGCTGATCTGAGGCATTCGCTCTGTTGATCGATAATGTCTTCTCGCTTGTTCCACCCAGGCCGAGACGTTGTAAATGGTCTGTCTCGGTCGTTCGTTGTTCCTTTGCTCGTTGCTGTTGCTGTGCCATCGCTGCTTGGACGGGCAATTTCGAATGACCAGACGGAGGAGCAAGCTCGTCCATCACTCGGTCTGTACCTCGGGCAGAGGGATTGTACACCCTTTGGCGTGTATTATAATAATGTTTCGGTGGATGACCACCACCTGGATGCTTCTTCGTCGGGTCCATGCCGATCGAACTCACGCGTCCGCTCAATAGACACGTAGAACTAAAACACAACACGCGTGCGAGGGCTTACCTCGGCCTAACACGTGGTGCTTGGCAGCTCGCCAAGACAAACAATACGAAATACACTCGACGAGAATAACACTCGACCGAGCCTAAAACCAGCTCGTGGCGATGACCAAAAAGAGGTTTAGACTTTGCACGTGCACGTCGAACGTCGAACGTCGACGGAATACAGTCACCGAAAATAAATATAGCGCTACTCAGCGCTACCCAAACCGACACGCTTGACCACTCCTGAATTGCGTTGGTAAGCTAACCCAAACGTGGCTGTTCGCGACGCCAGTGAAATCCTTGGCTCGCCCTAGGACTATTCCAGGGCTGACCAGCGGATGGCCCAAGTCAGGAACAGTACCACGCAGTCCACGGACACCCTGTAATATAGTGTATTAGTCCCCACACCACAAGGGCCGTGTAGACTCACAATTCGGGGAGCAGCCGCACGTGTCGGCCGTCAAAAGGGGTTCTGACGGGCCTGAGCCCGAAGTGCTCACAGAGCAGTTCAGATCAGGTGATCCAGACTAGTTCTCAACCGATGTCTGCAATCAGACCAGTCACTCGACCTCGACCTCGCTCTCGGTCTCGTGCTGGCCCTGACATAGGAGAGGCGGACTGTTTCCCTGAACCAGTGCACACATAGGCCAGAGGGCATAACACATGCCTAGTCCATGCCCATTACAAAGATACCTTGAATGGTTCTAGTTTGCGTCTGGGAGATCAAGTGATGTACAGACGCATGCACACGCCTGTTGGAAAATCACCAAAGTTTTTGGGCGACTGGTTGGGTCCCTATCGCATAGTTGAAGTCATATCTCCCCGGAATGTGGTCATTCGACCTGAAGCTGGGTTACGAGAAGATGATACGCATGTCCATGTCACGCAGTCAAAGTTTTTTCAGCTTGTCGTTTCGAAGGCATTGACGCCCGAGCCAAAGTTGTAAAAATTGGTGATGTGGTCTGGGCCAAGGTCAAGTACCAACCTTACTGGCCAGCCACAATCGTTGACCCTTTGACCCTTTCGCTTCGAAAACCTGTAGCTTCGAACCAGTTACTAGTTCAGTTTTTTGAAAATTCTGGTCTGATTATTGTTACTCGTGACAGTGTGCTCGATTTTTTGACATATCGTCAAGAGTTCACCTCGAATGCTCGTGGGTTTCAGCGTGCGCTTAACGCCGCTGATCGTTATCTCCGTTAATCGTATTTGGTCTCTTGGCACTTCGTCGTCTGTTGGTTCTTCGTCTGTGTACAGTATTTGCTTCGCAGTTGCAGTGCCTCCTGTATGAGGTTAGAGAGAACGCCTTTTCAGGATGTGTGAACATAATCGAAAGCAGCTCACACATTAGAAAGAACGCAAAGCAATTAGAATTGCCCAAGCATTAGTGAGAGACACTTGGAGTGCAGCTGGGACAAACTGCCCACCAGATAGTACTAACTTATCAAAAATCGTAATTAGCGCATAATTTACTATACACACGTTACGTATACCTACTGATGCACACTTTTCAGACATACATTTTTTGAAATTTCTCCTTCCGATCTATCATTTAGTATATGTAAGCGAAAATCGGGCGCATTCAGGCGATACAGGCCTAAATACGCCCAAACGTAGGTACCTAAGCCATGTGAGCATTCCTACCGCCCCTAAAATTGCTTTATAGAAGCCGCGGTGGCTCAGTTGGTAGGTTGGTTGGTGATCCCCCTTCTCAGCCAGTATTATCATGGGACGCTAGTGCTGGCACAGGATGCTCTTGTGTAAACGTGCTTCTAGTGGAGACACACAGAGGGAAGCTGCCGTAAGAGATTATCACCTCACGGCCTAGCTTATTATATCATGACTGCTGGCCAAGGCAAAACGTGTTGGAAGCCAGTGGGGAACTGGGCCTCACCCACAAAAAAGGATATACTTTGTGCGGCCTACTATTAACTTTTTCAATGCGTTGATTTTGTGCTTTTTTGAAAAAAATAAGACCGTTTTTCGTTTTTTTTGCTACAAACTAGTTTCGCCCAAAACACCTCACCGATCGATCATTTCATACTAGTCAGAAACTCTTACTGATCAACTGGACAGATTTTTCGAATATTTTCTGAGATATAGAAGCGGCAGGAAAAACAACAAATTAAGTACTTCTTTTACGCATTTGTCACGCCTGAAACCTTATCTCTGACCCTGCGCCTAAACCCGTTTAGTTGATGTTTCTGAACCCCGCGCCAAAGATTTAAGAGCAGAAACACCAGCGCCAGGTGTAGTCGATATAGCTCAAGAACGATTGAACCAAAAAAGTTGATTTTTCGCAAGCTTTGCAAGATGGGTCAGATCAGCAATCATGTCAATTATTATCGAAATCCGTCCAGTATCTGACGGATGACGATTTGAAAAGGCCAAAAAAATGACTAGGCTTTTTTCAGGAATACTTTAACTATTTAGAAATGAATGCTTTTGAAAAATCTGTGTTAAAAGGCAGATTCTGAAAGTTTAAGCTTTTAGAAAAACCAAGTTTCACTGCTGTACGATGTCCAGTAGTTGATCTAGGTTGATCTTTATCCTCCTCCTCCTTCTAATCCTCGTTTCCCCTCTGAACAAGAAATTGCGTATTCTGGAGCTCGACAACGGCCGGATGGATTTTGATAAAAATTGGCACGATTGTAGATTCGGCCGATTCTGGAAAGTGTGAGAAAAAAAAAATTTTTCGTCCACCCGTTCTCGAGTTATTTGCCGGCGAAAATCGTCCTTTAGCATTAGGCGTCTGGTTGGCTGGTCTAAGCAGGCACTACCGTGCCTGCTGATCTAAAGTTTAAAATTTCGGCATATCGGGAATGCGAGGGGGTAGGAAGAAAAGTTTTAGCGTATGAGAAGAGGACACTCCATTTATTCCTGGTCGAGGAGCAGGCTATCCTTACGATAGCGAGAAACCCTGTAGATGGGCAAATTTAGCGCAATGGCTGGCTGAGTAGACCCCAACACGGTTTACTTACTTCTTTAGCCAAGCAACAGCTCATAAATGAGGTATTCAAGACAACGCACGACAAATTTTCCAATCTTTTGTCGATCTTTCGTTTTATGGCTGCGCTAGCGACCAATTCACGACAACACAATGCCTCTTTCGGATTTCGTAGAATACTGACGCAACAATTATCACAAAGGCACCTAAAAGTTGATTGCAGCCTATCTCCGCCCAATGATTTGCCCAAAAGCTTATTGTATCTGCAACAAACATTCATTTTTTCTTGAAATTGGCTGAAAAACACACAGACTACCTTCATCGATATATTCTTTATTCGTTTCGTTCTTGCTGCTGCACTAAAGTCAGCGTTGGTTCGAAACAGTAGCCTCTTGACGGAGGCATCGACTGCTCGATCTCCAAGTCATCTGAGCTTGTTCCTACATCAGAATCAGAATTTCGGAAAGTCGCTTCTAAATTAGACCCTCCTGTCGCCATTTTATTGTTCATTCAGTGTTGGCAGATGCTGAAAATGATTCCCGCAGCTCACAACCCTAAAAATGGCCAAAAACGGCCACTAAAATTTTTGAAGCCGCCACATAAACTGCCATCATAAGAAACAATCAAGTTCGCAACTCAGCGAGTTTCCAGAACAAGCAGCATTATCCGAATAACAACATCTCTACTCCAACAAATCGTGTCATGACCAGAACAGATCTATCTGCCTTCCAAAACGTCTAAAGCCGCGTACATCATTAAATTCAAGCTCGTTATCACCATCCAGACCGTCATCAGCATTAGAAATAGAGTAAATTTCTGACGTGAACAATTTGAGCATTTCCTTTGGTGCGGTAAAACTAGCAGGCGTTAAACCAATAAACTTCAAACCGTAACGAACTTGAAAGACCGAATCAACAGTATCACTTATAAGCCTATTCCTCAGATTAGTTTTGGCCAGAATCAACGTGAAAAGCGCAAAATTTCGAACAAAAACCTTGAACTAGCCACATCCGCCATGGAAAGGTGAAAATGGCCACAAAACCCGCCACAACAGTCGCCCGGCCACAGAACCCGCAGCAGGACACAATTCCGGCCAAAAGTGGCCGGAAAAGGCCACGTCTGGCAACGCTGTGTTCATTACGACAACGAGATCCTGCAGCCAGGTATCTTCTTTTGCAGACTCACGCAGTTTTTCCTTCCCTCTTCTAGCAGACATTGTGAAAAATTAAAAAATTTCTGGTGTGCGCACTAGTCTCGACGCGCGTTCGCAACGTTCTCTTGGTCAAACACATGGTAGCGCGGGAGTTTAAAAAAAATGCGTTTTTCGATTTTTTTTGGGATCCAGCGCGTAAAATTTGAAAATATTATGCAAGACGCAGTGATTTTTGATGCTTTTGAAGAAATTTAAATTTTTTTCCTGGACTTCGAATGTGCGGTGTAGAGTGTACTTCGTCTTGAAGAACAAATCCGGCTGCTACACGATCTAAGTGATTTGTGCCTCTGATAAGTTCGGGTCGAACTTTTTTCCTTGTGCCCCAGCGTCTGCAGCAAGGTTGACTGCAGCTGATGAATTGCCTATTCAAGTTTAGCGCGCGAGCTGACTGGCGTCTGCTTGTGCGCGCCTAACCCATGGCTATACTTAAGAAATACGCCGGCTCTCCTAACCACGCTCGAACCGGTTCTCTAACACGTAAAGAACTGGCCCATGGGCGAGCATGCAAGGAATAATACATAGGGTTCAAATTTGAAATTTTAACGCTATCGCGGAAATAATAGTTCCATTGAATTCCTCGCATCAGACTTGACCTTCTGACAAACTACAATGTTGTATATTTTTCCAATCGAAAAATTTAAATTTGGCGGCACGCAGGTTCTTGTCTGGGCGCTTGCTTTTACAAGCTCGAAATTTACTGCAGCATGCGCATCCGGCTACGTAGTTCTTCCAGCACTCTGTACCCATGTGCACAGAGCAGTACAAAGCCAATATTAAAAAGAATTACTGTTGATAATTTCCCCGTGCGCGGTTGTTTTTGTAGTTCCAGTTTGTAACAGTAATGCCCTTTAAACTGAAGAAAGCTTCGGAGCGACGTCAGTACAAAACTAATTGCCGCGGCACGCAGCATTTCTAGCTTAAAACTTCTGAAGTAAAGCGCTCTGCACTCGTTTTCATCTGGCGCGCATGATGCCCGCGAGATGTAAGAAGCGCACGCAGTTGCTTTAGCGCTCTGGCAAACGCTACAGAGAAATATCAGTAACGGTTTTACTAATAAAATAAACACGATAGTCAGTAATGTTAACACAAACAATCTTCTCTTTCTTTAGCCAGCATATTCTGGTGGTCTGTTGAGTAAGACATCAGTTATTGATTCGATTCGGCAAGATTTTTCAGTTTGCGCCGATGTGAAGGTCTCCCAGCCTGCGCATCAAGGTCAGAGCGCTAAATTCAAATTTTTCGATTGAAAAAATATAAATCATAATAGTTTGTTAGAAGGTCAAGTCTGATGCCAGGAGTTCAATGAAATTATTATTCACGCGACACAAAATTCATGGAATATACAACGCAAGTGGGCACAAAATTCATGGAATATACAGTACAACGCAGGCGGGCACAAAATTCATGGAATATACAACGTGGGTGGGCACAAAATTCATGGAATATACAGTACAACGCAGGCGGGCACAAAATTCATGGAATATACAACGTGGGTGGGCACAAAATTCATGAAATATACAGTACAACGCAAGTGGGCACAAAATTCATGGAATATACAGTACAACGCAGGCGGGCACAAAATTCATGGAATATACAACGTGGGTGGGCACAAAATTCATGAAATATACAGTACAACGCAGGCGGGCACAAAATTCATGGAATACACAACGCTGGTGGGCACAAAAATCTGATACGGACATGCAAAAGTCCGATGAGGCAATGTCGAAACAATGTACAACACGAGTGGGCAAATAATGAAATCAAAACGCGTGTATGCAAGTCATTCCTCATCACAGTTCTTACTATAAGCCCACGCACTGCTCAATTGGTCGATTGTTGACAGGCCGATGCTGCACCAACCAATGATTGTGGTAGGCAACGAAGAAATGCTGGGAGCACAGGCACTCTTCGCAGTGCACGCATCGAATAAAAGCGGGCTGAGGTCTGCACGACAGGCGACTGCAATGGTCCAACGTTGGCGGGAACAGAATTTCATTGGCCGACTCGAATTGCGGCGGCCGCTCGAAACGCAGACCTGAAGAAGAATACAGAGTACTACCAGCTGTGACACGTATAAAAAACCTCCTTACCAGATGCATAAAATGCGTATTGACCCATCGGTGCGATGTATGTACCAGGGACTGGATCTTGATTATGTTGTCACGTTGGTACAGGTTGATGTTGAGCTGCCGGCATTGCATATGATCGTAGAATCGCCGAACAACGCCTTTCCATTGCCGATTGTAATAAACATCGAGTGGCTGCGTTGTGGCTGTTGCGCCGGGTGGTATGACCATGCGCTTGACTTAGAAACCAAGATTGTAAACCGGTTCGTCATCCGGCTCCACCGTGCGCTCCGTTTGACCACCCTACGAATCGAGCAGCAGCAGACAGTCGCCGGCGCCAAGCAGTATTCCATGTACCGATCGAATAGACTGCTTGTTAGTTTTCCCGACGCGCTGCACGTAACCTGGAACCAGGATAACGCAAAAAATTACACGAATATCATCAAAGAAGGATATAAAACATACTTCGACATTGGGGGCCCGAAAATATGTCTTCTCGATCTTCGGGCCCATCTTCCCAGTCGTTTCCTGGAGGCACAGATATAACGGTGACAACAACTTGCTCGACGACGTCAAAGCAGGCTGCACCGTGTTCGAGTGGGTCGTCTTGTTCATGGATCTGATCGACAATGCTGTGTCTTTTTCCCCTGTTAAAACGGAATGCAGATATTTTAAAAGTACAGCAGATTATAGGGACCGAATGCTCACCTTTCCACGTCAGCGTTCGACCACTGAAGTACTCGTACTGATAACCAGATTAATCAGTGTTTATGACCATATCCGGGTCATAGTTGGCAAGCTCGCCCAGGGCCTCGAGGCAGAACTCCCACGCGGCTTCCTCTATTTCCACCGCCTTCCGCACCTTCGCGTCAGACCAAACCTTGGTCACCTAAAACAAGAACAACCTATACATACGCATCTTTGCTTCACAGCTACAATTACGTACCTTTCGGCTGCAAATATCCTTACGCCGTTTTCAGTTCCGGGCCCAATACTTGCTTAATGGAGTCTTGCTTGACTCGTGATCCAAGCCCTCTCCGGCCGAGGCTTCTCTCGCCCACTGCACCACGTCACGATCACGCACAGGCAATATCAGCGCGCGTGCCTCATAAAATCGTTGCTGCACCTTGTTGTTGACAGCTTGCCACTTCATTTTTCGCGTGCCACCTGCCGCAACCTGCTTTCGGAACCGTCGCAGCTGTTCCCGATTCAAGCCTCGAAAGTTGCGCTGTATACTTGGAAACTTGTAGTTCGGATGGGCGTCGCAAAATGCTATTAGCTGGTTCTTTCTCTCCCAGCTCCATTCGCTGTCCTTAGCCTTCTTTTTTCCGGCTTGTAGTCGCTGTCGCTCCCTCCAGACTCGTTCTCGCTGTCTTCTTCTGATTCGGGCAGATTTTCCTCCACGGGCTGTACTTTGACCTTTTCTTCCACGATATCCAAGCAACAATCGTCATCTTCATATTCCTCGACGACGATGCGGCATTTTGGAAACCCATAGTTACGGGTGATATCGGCCAGCATTTCGCCTAGAGTTGTGCCCGCGTCCACCTCGATTAGGTTGACCTCACCGTTTCCGCCAACGTTAACGCATATTTTGATTTTCCCGATCTGAAAAAAAGCAGAACATGTATTTATCCTTCGAAAATTTTTAGTTCTTCCATAAGTTCCATCAAAACCCCATGAAATATTTATTCTCACAGCAGACCCAGCTGACACAAGTCTCCAAACTGAATTTTAGGTATTAGTTCATTTTTGTGACATCAGTCCAAGGAGAAATGTGTCATTCCCTACCTATAACTTTGCCCCTAAACAATGCTACGCTGGAAATTGGCGAAATTGGCAGAACAACTTTAATTTCCGCCCCTCACTTTTTCAGATATTCGATATAGTTTCATAAATTTAATCAAAAACTCGTTTCTTCATAAAAATTTAGAAATTCGTCAAAATGCCACAGTTTTGGAAGGCGATCCTGAATTCGCTATCAAATGTTTTAACAACTGTGAATAAGTCTCGGTGACACATTTTTGGCAGCAAATCTCAACTTTTTTATCACTTTTTTCATTACTTGATTTTAAGTTATCTTGGACGTCATTCTTGGGAAAAACTTTTGCATCTCCTCGAAATTGGGCACTTATTCACAAACAAATCGACAGAACGAACACTTACCAAAAAAATAAAGACTTTCTACGAACGATATCGATCGATAATGGTTTGTCCTCGAAATCTGAATAAGAAACAAGAATTTGCACATTTCCCTCGTAAAAATTTTAGCTGCCCTCGTAAACATGACAGTGCATAAGAAAATCTTAAACCCTCAGGGGCCATCCTTAAAGGTCGACCGCACAAAATCGAGAATGGATTATCGAGAATGAACGACCAAGGAGAAGAGAAGACAAAAAGTTTTGAAGGTTTGATCGCGCGGATAAAAAGGTGTTTTCTGGTGAAGAGAAAAGGTGTTTTTTTTATCATCAAAAATTTAAAATTTTGCTGCGGTCGACCATTGGCCGCTACCCCTCCCCCTCCGCCGATCGCAGCTGACCACTTTTTGCCAACCCCCTCCGCCTGAAGTTGCATATCTCAGTTCTCAGGCAATCTGGCAGACGACAAAACCTATTGACTCACTGACTCACGACAAAGAGCTAAGACTCTGACCACTGTTTTCAGAATATGCCCTAACAGGGACTGAACGAGAGAAAAAAGTTTTCCTGCATGTAAACTGAAATATTATCTGCCACTTTACCACCTGTGGGTTCAACATTTCGAGCATGTGTTACGTAGGCCCCTTGCCGTATGCTGCTTCGGCTAACCTGCTGGATAATCTGAGGATATGTTGGGAACATCTGCAGCTGGCGAACACCAGTGCTCACCGAATTCCTCTGCAGACCCAAACTCGATCTATTGGATGAGTCGCCAAATTTATCTTCACTTTTGAAATAGAGCGACTAATATTTATAAATTCCATCCATCCATAAATTCCATCCATTGGGTCAAAAAACCAGCCACACGAAAAATATCACAGTGTCTTAATTTCGTTGTGCTATATTGCTGCTAGAAGGTCTTACGAAGCCGCAAATTCGTCGAAATTCTAGCCCAAGTAGGAGATTGCGCAATTGAAAGAGAGACCTTTTCTGCAAGTATAATAACATTTTTCACAGAACAGTCCCTGAAATATCCACTATACAAGAGCTGCAGATGTGAGCATTTTCTAGCAGCTAACATCTGGCATGGCCGGTGACATAAATGAGGCCAGGTTGTTATGGTCTACTTGTCAACCCCAATACCGCGAGTACCAGCCAGAGCCAGGCAGGATCTTTCTTGATCACCTTTAGTCGGCCTGGACTGGCCCGCTCCGAAGGCGCATCAAACCACATGCACTACCTTCCCCAGTTTCATCTCATGAATTTTTTGCTAATTTAAAGTACACGAACCCAACGGGTTTGTGGGAAGCTGATAATTAGCCGAAATAAGGGAGAACTCAGCCATAGCTGTTTGCTATAGCCATAGCCCCACCAACTAACCAGTATCGACCAAAATAATGTGGACTTGGTCCCGAAAAAATGACGAGCCCGTAGCCGAATCGATTTATTTCAACTTCTAGACAGAAGCGGAGAAATAAAAGTTAATTTTTTAAAAACAGGTTAGAGAATGGGTATACGCACTTGCTAAATTTAAAACTGATTCGACCAACTGAGTCGCAGTGAATGCGACGACCGCCGTTTTAGCCATGGCTACTTCGTAGACTCACCCTTTAACTTTCGCGCTCGTATATCGAAAACCTGGATGAGAGGCCAGTTTCGAAGCCGTGTCAGCATCGACGATCCTCACCTCCTTGTGTTTCGTGCGATCGATACAAGTCACACTGTTTATCGATATATTGGGTTAATACGCTGTTTCTGCTTCCGTGGGGATTCCCATGTAAGCAAGCAATGTTTCGTTGTTCAAGACCATTATTCCCAGTCCTGCCGGCGCTGACCCACCATAATAGGATTACGAGATAAATAGAGACCCCAGCCATCTTAATAGGAACGAACAGCACATGCGACTACATAAATGGAGTCAAACTGAATTCGGCATTGTGCACGACCCTCCAACGAGAGCGCCTACATGCTGTTATGGAAATCAGGGTCGCCATTTTAGAAGTCGCTGACATGAGAACGCAGGCGTCTTTAATAGACCTTGGTCTTGATAGCTGTTGGCATTCCAGTCTGTAATTCGCCAAAGAAACTTGTAAAAAACTGTGTCACAATGTCACCCTCTCCATTGTCTTCTGCTTGACGTTCAGATCTCCGTAGATCACTCGGCGCGATGACTGAACCCATTGTGATGACAATAGGGTCTCCTTGATCCGTCATTGTTGCTTGTCAACCATCAACTTTTCCATGCAGGAGCTGTCTTCTGTAACTAGACAGCAGTGGGAACACATTCCATTTCAGCTGGTAAGCATGCTCTTATGAGCCATCTGTTTCCTATTTGCGTGTGCACTACATTAGAATACCTACTGTATATCTATTAGCGTTGTACAGCTGAATTTTTTTCCAGAATGTACCATTTGATCAGGCATCTGAGAGAACTGTTAGAGTGGTCACTAATGCTGCCGGAGAGGCTTGTTTATTAGTCTGCAACGCATTAGCCCCTGGCCAAGGGCTCGAGTTATCCACAAGAGTCAGCCAAGCCATAGTCAAGCAGGAAATTACGTATGCTAGGTCCAACAATGCAGTCGTGAAGCAAATTATCGATACGATAGAAGCTAGCCCAAGCATAAGTAAGTGTAACAGCAGTTTGTGTCATAATGCCAGCCATATTCATAGAACACTCTCACTGGATTGTGGGGCCTTACCATTTACCATTGATGAGCTGGAATATTTCTAGATGGCAAAATCCTCCTTCTTTCTCAAATCTGCCACAACTTCAGTTTTTCCCAGTTGAAAGACATGTTGTAATACGACTGGGTCCGTATTACTGGAGGGAGTGACCGGTGGAGCTTTAGCACCACGCCAAAAACCCAGGGCAGCTTGCTAAGTCCTCCGACCTAGTACATGGCTGAAACGTCACCCTGACGGGTGACGCTCCCAGCTGCCGGCTCCGTGCAGAGTATCGATTGCCAGTCGAGTCTCTACACTGTCACCTGTTAAAACGGATCGGCTACTTCGTAGAGCCCGAGAAGACCGCGCAACTGCAGGAGCTGGGAGACCTCTTACAAGATCTGCAATAGTTCGTCACAAAGTCAGTATGCCCCAGGTGGCATATTTCTTCTCCTGGCTCTTTAATAGAGGGTTTGTCCAGGTAATTTCGAGAGATATTTTGAGGATTGATTTTTTCTATAAAAAAGCCCGTGATGACATCGTGAGGCGGAAGAGCCACTTTATTCGAGGTGTTCACCGGGACCAAATGACACGCTCTATCATCGCTCTGGATCAACGCACTGCCTTTGTCATATTTGATTACGCTCAGAGGGAAACGTTCTTGAGGCTTGCTAAAATGAAAAAACATGCATTTTCCAAGGTGTTTTGCAAACAAACGACAATAGATCAGTAAGCACTGACCTGGATCGCAAAGTTTCTCGTTTCGTTCAAACATTCGTCATCGTGGATGGGGATCCACGCGTTCTGCCGACCGCTGTTGCTGCTGCCACCGCCACCGAGGAATTTAGGGTCGATAGCTCGGCTGTTGTAGAATCGATCGTCGTCGTCATCGTCGTTGCGTTTCTCGTCCTCGGCGTAGCGTTGCTCATACTTTAAGTACTAGGCTCCTCGAAGCGCCGGGTCGAGGACGAGGAAGCGACCACCCTTGGTGCGGTGGTGATGACGGCTGCGACAAGATCTCTCTCCATCGTGTCTGTATCCGAGTATCATTTCTTCAATGGTCCGATTAGCCCACGGCAGCACAAGCAAGTACGATGTCTCCTCGATGCTACAGCTGCTCCACGTGTGTCCACACCCTGCATAGTCACACACGAACGTTTCCCGTGTGCACACACGGAACATGCCCAGCATTTTTGCTTTTTGAATCATGCATGCATTTGCATGAACTCTCGAGCGCACTGCTCGCCATCCTTGTCAGCAAAGTTAAACTTGCCTTACGCAGACAGCGCCAGTCGTAAGCGTTGTGTTGACAGGACAGCTGGTTTCTGTTGCATCTCTTGCGCTTCATACTCATCGCAAAACAACACCAGCTCCTGCTGAAACGGTTTCATTTGAGCATGGACCAGATTATAGCACTCATTCCGAAAGCTATGCAATGACATAAGTGCCTGGATTCCAGCATTGGAATAGCACGCCACCCCAGACGAGTTGCATAAGCCGGGTGGTTTCACTGATAGCACCCTTTCCACTAGCCTCATATTCGACACACAAGGAGCATCACCAGGGTGCACGCCGCCAATCTTTTGTCTTACAGCACGTGGCATTATCCCAATCAAGTCCGCGGCATGGCCAGGGCTGATCGTGCTCATATTTTTCATCTCGCGGCGCTTCCTTTCTGTTTCGCCAAAATCAACCAAACGGCCTGCCATTTTAGGCTCTATGGGCTTCCTTTTTTTAGCTGGACAAATCGTCTCATTGACAGTAGCCTTTCGTTTGTAGGCACAACGTGGCTTAGTCTTGGTTACTGGCCTCTTTGTCTTGCTTTTTCTCGCCTGCATTTGTCCATGATCGTCGACAGCCACTGGTTGCGCATCCTGTTTTAGAGCGCTGCACCAAGCACGATCACGCACTTTCTTCAGCTTCTTGCTCGACACGACTAGCTGCGGAAGGTGCGACTCATTTTCCTGACGCAATCGATTGATTTCCTTCACGCACTTGGCATTAGCACGAGCCATACTCGGATCAAAGTTCATCAAGTGGAGGCCTGCTAGAGTCCTCACGCGAGACAAAGCAACGTACGTCATGCCTGCACCAGCGTCCTTGCTGAAGACTGTATTGCCAACATCAATCATAGCTTGGGACACACTCATGCCTTGGGCCTTGTGGATGGTCATCGCATAGGACAAGATGAGTGGGAACTGCTTTCGATCAACATACATCTGCTTCGTCAGTTCAAACTTGACGGTCGCCCTGTGAATTATGACCACGCTGGGCACCTTATCGAACTTGACAAGCACCTTGTTCACAACTTTTCCACATGGAGAATACTCAAAACTGGCCACACAACCGACAGCTCCATTCACCAAGCCGCTCGCAATGTCAACATTTCTCCTTAGCATGACTCGCGCCCCGATGGAAAGACGAAGACTCTCCTCAATGCCAGCAGTCTGTCTGCTGCCCTCTTTGGCTGCCATTTTTCTTAGCTGCTCCTTCGCTTTCTCAGCTTGTTGCTTCGAAGCACGGCGGCCCAGGTACACGAAACTGTCAATTGCTGATATTTCAATCACTTTGCTCGCTTCTGCATCGAGCATGCGACTATTGAACTCGTTGACCATTTTTTGTAAGGCCATTAAACAGATCATTTCACGGCCAGCCTTGCGCAGTTGCACGCATCTCTGAGCGAAGGCTTCCAATGGATCCACTTGCGATGTCAGAGGGATCAGCCGACCCTGCAGCACACAAACATCCTCTTCAGTCATTTGGCCGAATCGCAGCCTGTCCAGAATGCCCGCAAATTCGGGATCCTCTTGCTGCCTCATATTGATGGTAAGCTCATCGTAGGCAAATGTTCCCCACAGCTCAGGCGCGCCCCAGCCGCCGATGATCTTGTTCGCTTGTACAGCGGTCAGTTCTTGGAAAGGCGGACCGTCGCCACAAGGTGGCAGCTGCGCCAAGTCACCCATGACGATCACGTTCAGCCCTCCGAATAGTATGTGCTCCACATTCCTGTTGAAAATTTCGTTCAGGCGTAAATGAACATACGCAAGGAGAACGTTCGACACCATGCTCACTTCGTCGATGACCAAAACTTTGACTTGTTTCAGGTAGGTGCGCAACTGCTTGCACACATCGTCAGACAGTGGAGAGTACGCACTCTTGAGTCCATGCTGCACTGGCAACTGCAGCAGCCTGTGCAACGTCATGCCGTTCACATTGAAAGCAGCCAAGCCAGTGAAGGCCGCAACTGCGACACTGGTTCCATTCATCCCGCACTGGTCATTCATCCACAACTTCAGGGTGTTAATCAAGAAACTCTTACCTGTGCCACCTGCTCCACTGATAAACAGTCGCAAGGGCTCTGCGCTCTCTTGCATGTGGCTCGTGATCTTATCAAAGATACGCTTCTGGTCACTGTTGAGACTGCTAATCATCTCTTCCAGGCTTTCCTCAGGAGCATTTTGCATGGCTATCTCGAACTCCTGCATGGCTAATGCCGCCTCGACTGGTTCGCCCAACACTTGGGGCTCTCTGTCACCTGGCGTGTTCTCAGCCTCTTGGCTCGCTGCTTTCTTCTCTTTTTCGATGGCCTCTTTGTTCTTCTGCGCTTCCTCTTCCCGCAGCACCAAACGAGAGTGGTACTCAGCCAGTTGCTCGTTGTGCAATAGTTCCCGTTCGAACACAGGAATGCAGCTTCCTGCATTAGCGTCGATCAATTCTTCACTCTCGCTTCTGAAGGGCTTGAACAGCAAGAGGAGCGAGTAGCAGTACTCTTCCTGTCTTTCTTGGAAGTTGTACATTGCATGACTGATCAAATATGGCTTGGTTCTTACACTCAGCCGTCCGTTCGCCTCCGTTTTAAACGCCAAGGGGCCAGTGTTGGACATGGAGTCTCGATCGTGCAAACGCACGAAATCATAGAGACACATGTTCTCAAGACTTTCCGGCCTGTCTGGGTAATACGTAGAGATCCAATTGTTTTCGTACTTGTCAGTCGACTCTGGATCCATGTCCTTCAACTTGGCCAATGGCTTCAGTATTCGAGGACGTAAATGTGGCTGTCTCGAGCAGACGTACTTGACTGATCGGCTTTTCCCAAATAGGTTTTGACCGAGTAGCAAATCGGCAGCTTCGTAGGCGCCGCATTCCCTCATGGCCAAAGAGCGACAGCCGATATTGAACAGACGCGAGTAGGTCGAGCTGTCTTGCTTCAGACTGTCCCACAAATCCTGCAAGGCGGACTTTTCCTTTTTGGTCACATAGTTGACAATGTAGTTGACGACCGCGTGCGTGTTCTCGCCAATAAACTGAATGTCCATGTTGGCCTGCCACAGCAGTAGCAGCTCAGCATTGTAGTCATTCACCGTTCTCTCAGAGGCTCCACGTGGGAGATAGTAAAGGCGAGACTCGCTTTTGCCTCTTAGCCGCTGGCCCACGTTTTTCAGCGGGTCGTTTAGCGTGGCAGCCTCGCTCACCTGCCTCGGAAATCCAAACCTGCACCTGCCCCGTATCTTTCTGCAGTACTTGTTGCATCGGTGCATTTGGTAGGTTGTGACCAGCTTGTGCAACAGTGGCTCTTTATCTTTACTTGGCAAACGACAGGTGGCATACTTTTGTATGAACTCGAGCACAATTTCTGGTGGGTCAATGCCTAACCTGGGCGCATCTTCCACCCATACCACCATGTGGAAATGGGGGGGCTCCTCTCGACTGGTATTCCACTCTCCAAAAGAAGTCGGTCACATGACCTAGCGGGCCATCCTTGTTCAGAATAACGTTCTTCATAAGTGCTCTAAAGCGATGGTGAAAGTGCCTGCTTGCACTGACTGGGTCGGTAGCGCATCGCTCGCCATTACTCATTTTGTTGAATTCTTGCACGCACTTGTTCACTTCAATCAGCATCTCCTGCATATCCTGCCAGTCTTCCGAGTACTCGGCTGCACTAAACGTGAGAAACCAACATGGTGGGCCCAGCTCTCGAACCATTGTCCGCAGGTCCATGCGCTGCTGGTTCCAATACTCAGCTGTTCCACGCACTTTTTGAAAGGCTGTGTACAAATTGGCTTCCAGCTCCTGCTCACCCTTGCTTACATTTTTCACAAACTCGCCTACAGTCATATTGTTGTAAGCAAAGGTGTTGCGGAGTGCTTGGCTTATCGAGTTTGCGATAGCCCTCAACTGATACTTGTGCAGCAAGTAGAACAAGTACTGGTGATCGTGTCTGAACTTGGGATTCTCGTTGTACAAGCGACTAGTCACAAAGTCTGCATTCGACAACTTTGACTCCCGTTTTTCCCCTTCGCCATTCCTGCCGTCTGGGTACAAGTGCGGGAAGCACCAGAGATCTAATTTTTCTTCTCTTGGATCGATACGTTCAGCATCCACTTTTTCCATTTGATACAATTCCAGATCGGACGCGTCTGGCTTCCGTTTAAAGAGCGGCTGCACGGTGAAAGAGTCCACTATCTTTTCTTCATCCTTTTTATCGATTTTCCTGATCATGGCTTTTTTCGCGAACCACTCGCACTCTTTCACAATCTCCTCGTCGCACTCGTCTTCTGTCATTTCAACAGTGCTAAACGGGTCCCAGCCATCGGCCACATTCCTGTACTCCGGGTTTATCTCCTTCAACTTTTCGATTGCCTTTTTTATCTTTGGCACGTCGACTAGGGCTTTCCAAACCACCTTATTTTTAGTCGGAGTGCCATACACTACAATGAACATGTTCTGGTCGGATGGCATGCCGCCCGATTCAGGCAATGCACGCAGCGTTTCGCTCAGTGGCAGCGGATAATGTACAACTTGGCCCTTGTGCCCTTTAACCCTGCACGAAGCCGGCAACGTATTCGACTGCATCGTACCCAGTCGATAGATTACTTGGAAGCACTTGGCCTTCTGCACAAAGTGCCTCTCGAACTCGTTCAAGTCCTTCAACTCGGCAGGCGTGCCAGCTACCTCCAGTTGGTTGAAAACTGAAATTGGTGCGTGTTTCGCGCCGTTGGCTCCACCTTTGGTCAAGTGAGAGAAGCAACGATGGCAGACGTATAGCTCGCTTTTGTCCCGGCACTCCGCCTCAGTTATACCGTACAGCTGCAGCCACAGGTCGTTGCACGGCTTCTCTGCATTCTTCCGTTTCATGCTAGTTCCAGTGTAAACCTTCACTGTGCCCGTTTTGTCATCAGGGACAAACTGCACTTGACGCACTCGAGTCCTGTAGTGCAAGACACGACACGAGGCGCAGCTGTACACAGGCTTCCGATGTACGTCCTTCAGAAACTCGAGTGCATAAGGCAAGTGCTTTATTTTCATTTCTACGCCGTTTTCCGCATTTTCGACTGCGACTGAATCCGATGCCACAGCAGCATCTGGACCAGACAGCATAAGCACCATCTTCTCCAGCGTATCTTCATCTCCTTTCACCAGAGCCGTGTCGATGGCACTCAGCTGTCTGTCCAGTGCTTGGACATCATAGACAGCATTGAGAACATTCTGCACAGAAGGATAGTGCACACCCATTCGACGTAAGAAAAGTAAGTCGCTGTCGCAATTGTCAGGCAAGCAAGCGATTGAATGGCCGAGTTTGTCAGTCACAATTATCTTGTAGTCCAGCACGCTTCTGCTATTAATCTTCTCAGGACTAATTGTTTCCGTTTTCTGCGGATGTTTCAGATGCGAGCACACATCAATTCCATCTGCCAAAAATCGCCTAAAATTTTTTTCTTGCACCATTCTTGCGCATAAGGCAATCAGCCGGACGAGACAATTATCGGGCAAGACGCATGTTCCTAGTGCATTACACGGCCACACTTCGCGGTCTTTTGCCTTCACTTTCACTGCATTATGGTTCTCATCATCATGCACAGCAACAGGGACCTCGTCTGCGCGTCCTTCACTGTGACAGGTGTGCCACTCAGGTGTCCACTTCATGGCAATCACATCGCCATCAAACACTTTGTACGCTGCCTCATAAAAGTATGGCTCTCTACCTTTTGAGTGCACTGCGTTACCACAAACCTCGTCCAAGTTAGCTTCGTCGCCTACCGCCTTCTCCAACAATTTATTGCACCGCTTTTGCAAAGCCAAGATTCCTTTCTTTAACCTCACAACGCACTTCAGGCGACAGTTCATGACTCTCGTGATAAGGATTTTAGCCTCGTATTGCGCTTGCTCCTTCGGCAGTTTGGTTTTCTTTGCACGCTTGTTCGTCAGAGCTCTCACGAACTTACCTTCGGCCGCATCAGCACCAGCACGCAACATGGCTATGCTTTGGTTGCGGTGGTACTGCTGATCGACAAGCAAATCGATGTGGTAGCGTTGGCGCCTTATCCTGGCCTCTGCCTCTAA